>JAYGGG010000162.1:45000-134537 GCA_036346245.1 Bonia amplexicaulis | reverse complement strand
ATTATTTAGACTATCTGAGCTGGACCATGAAAATATTAATTAGACTAGGCTAAATTTATCCGGGATGTACACTAGATATTTTTACATACCTCGAGCTGAAGCCACCCTACCCGAGGTGTGGCTCCGCCCCTGATGGTATCAACCAGGTTAGGATAACCAGCTGATTCTCAAAAAAAAAATCAAATCTATCAAAATCCGGCCCTCCGGTTAGAGTACAAACTAGTCTTGATTTGTTAGATTCAACTTAAATTTATACTGATTTAGAGCGATTTTTGGCCGATTTTTATGCACTTGTAGATACGGATTTAAATTTTATTTGAATTTTCAGACCGAAAACCATCAAAATTAGCTGATAGTTAATCAATCATATCGGCGTTAACCCAACCCCCCCTCTTAATTTTGCAACCAGTTTATCATAACCCTGGTATCAACCAGCAGCCTCTCCATGATCCAACAAATATATGGCTGTGATCGTTTCAGCCATAAGCCACTAAAAATAAACCCAAATGATCACCACCTATGTCCTCCCTCACGTACGTCTTCGATGGCTCGAATACAAGTTCGCATTCCCTTGTATTGCGTATGATCCGAGGCATGCATCCGTATACGTGAGAATCTAGCTCGTTTCCACATATGAAAACGACGTTAAATTTAGTGCGTCACCCACAAAAGCCTGAGTTCTTTTGAGCTTAAAAGTTAGCTTATATTTATAGAGAGTGACTATTGCCGACTGAAATTTTTTTATCTTTCAATCACTTGAAGTTGCACTCTCAATCAACTAAAATTGTAGTTGTTTCTTTTAAAGGGCTGCAATTTTAGTTGATTGAGAGTGCAACTAAGTGTAACTTTAGTTGCAATCTGAATCACTGCGATTCTGATTGTTTTTAGGGGCTGCAATTTTAGTTGATTGAGAGTGCAACTTCAAGTGACTAAGAGATAAAAAAATTTCAGTCACCTTGGCAATAGCAAAACCGATACATATACTATCTACGGTAACTAGTTTTTAGGTGTGTTTTTTCAAGACAGGGTTAATAGAAAAATTATAGTAAAAAGTATATCGAGTTCAACTGTACTAATTAAAATCGCATGCGACTATTTCTTTTTACGTACCGTTTCTCACGAACAGCCAGAATTCAAATATTTATTCGATAAGTTATAAAGATTTTGTTAAATATCAGTCCAAAAGAATCCGTCCCATGTTTGTTCTTCAGTACTGAGGCATACTCACCTCCGGACTCCGCCGCAGGAAGCAACGACGGCGGCGCCTCAGATGAGGACTCCGGCGCCACGACGAGGCGCGTCGTGTTCGGCGGCATGTAGAACGGCACCACCTCGAACCGCGTGTAGCATGTCAGCGAATAGGCGCGCCCTCCTTGCGTCCTGCGCGCATGCATGTATGCACCAATGAACGATTCGGTTAGTTCCAGTCGTGTCGACAGTGCCTCAGTGGCCGGTAGACCTTTCCTAGATGAGTGCATGTGTTGTTACATGGGCAACGACGCGGCGAGGCTCTGGAGGCAGCGGCTGCAATCGTCCGGCGACAGGTCCGTCACGCACTGCGCGAACCCGTAGAGGGTCTTGTCGGCGGTGATGTTTGTCTCGCCGAATGCCGACATCCGGGCAGGCGACGCAGCGGCGGCGGGCCCGAGCCGGTCCATAAGCCGCATGAGCGCGGCGCTGTACTGGCCGGCGTCGCCGGCGCTCGTCATGTTGTTGTTGTAGAACGAGAATCTCTGCTCCATATCCGGGCGCGCGAGGAAGCTCGCGTTCGCGTACCGGAGCAGGCAGTTGTTATACATCATGGCGGCGCCCACGGCGCGCGGGCACGCGAGCGTCACGTTCCCCGCCGCCATGTCCAGGCAGAGCCGGCACACCTCCGGCGGCGCGTCGGCGTAGCAGATGGCGAGGCCGTGCGCCTCCTGGCCCCGCGCGTCGCCCTTCGCGTCGTTGGCATAGCCGTCGTGGAGCGGACGGCGACGCCAACTACGTCCTTGAGCATGCCGCGGAGGTTCGTGTCGTAGGCGCTCCCGGGTGTAGTTCGCCGCCGAGCACGACGACCAGACCTGCACCGTCTGCGCGAGCGCCGGGTGGAACAAAGGACGCAGACGGTGACGAGGAGCACGAGGAGGAGGCGGGAGTCCATGGACATGGCACCCATGGCATGCGAGCTGCACTGGTCGACCACAAAAGTTTGTGCACGGACGAGTGCAGCGCGTCTCTGTTGCTTTTGATATGTGGGTTTCGTCGTCAGCTACTCTCTAAAGTACCGAGTCATTCAGTCTAATAAGGGAAATCGTTATGGAGAATTGGTGATATGTGGGCTCTACAAATGGGTCTACATGACAGTGACGTATGCTTACAACACTATTTTGTTGTACTAGGAAACTGCTTTTGTTGTCAATCGATTTATTGATGCGAGACAGCGAGAGGAGACGAGACGTGATGCAGGTCAAGACGTCAAGGTCATGCGTCTTTGGCGTTTTGCTATCAACTCTCTTCGTCCTGATATTTTTCAATTAAGTATGGTGTGTATATATGGGGCCAAAGCTTAGCTAGACCACGACGTAAATTAATGCATGGTCCCGAACATCCGTTTCAAACAACTTTGCATTTTTGGGTTCTAGCTTTTAGAAAACAAAATTCATTTTAAATGTATTAGTTTTTTAACATGGTTTTCTTTTGTTTGCATTGTCCATGAAAATACAATAGTTCTTTTAAATTTTTTCTATTTTTTCTTCGTTTTCCTTTAATTAATATGTTAACTAAAAATTAACAGCTGCCTACAGTACATTTTTAATCAAAAACCATCTACCGTTTAGTTGAATCGAATAGAAACATTACAGGAGATAGTAGGGTACTAATTGGACTCTTAAATGAGATTCTGACTACGCAGGGAGCATCCCCATCGGATGTTTCTTTTTCTCTTTTCTATGTATTCCTGTTATATAAATTATCGTCCATATTTTCAGTCTTAGCGATTTACGTTATCATATTAATTGTAGCAGTATTTGTAAAACAGATCTTTTCAACGCAATTTCCGTGATTTAATTATAATGAAGATACTACTCCCTTGGTTTTAAAATAGTTATCCACTTTATTGAGTTGTCATTTCAAAATAGTTGTTTCTTTTCCATCCTCTGCCTATCATTAATGACGTGTAAGATGTTTGAGTGGTTAAAATATGTTATTTAATAGGGACATAAACGGTCCAATTACATTAGGATATATATAATTATATAGACAATTGTTGTCTGTAATACTCTTCATATCATCTATAAACGGTATTAAAAATAGCTATTATAATATGTTATTTTTTTACATGTCTCTATAGATAACTCCGTCTCTATATACAATATATCTTGTTTTTGATGTTATAGTCAACTACTATATGAGAAACATCCCAATTCTCTATCATCTCTCTTCTACATTATCTTATGTCCTATATAGTAAAAGTTATAAAAAATTAATGTCTTATTATTGTATATGCTCTTGTGTTCAGATTTTTTTATACATCATTGGCCTGTATACATTGAACTGTTGGATATATATTTTAAAACAGGTGGATACTGTAGGGATTGTTGGACAAATATTTTAACGGAGTACCGTGGTAGGTAAGTTCTGTATGTCTTCGCTGTTACTCTCACTACTACAGAAATCAGTATTATAGACGGTTCAGAAATATCATCACAGACGGTTTTCTGAACCGTTTGAATTTATGGATCAGTGATATAGAAGGTTATCACAGATGGTTTTCGAACCGTCTGTGATCTGTAAATATTACAGACGATTTGTAAGTAAAAACCGTCTGGGATATATAAGTATCACAAACGATTATTAATTAAAAACCGTTTGTGATATATGATAATCACAATTGCAATTTCTTTCACACAATAAGCCACTTCATATAACATATGATTTTGTATGGAGCAATATACAGTTGCAATTTCTTTTACACAATAAGCCACTTCATATAACATATGATTTTGTATAGAGCAATATACAGTTGCAATTTCATTCACACAATAAGCCACTTCATATAACATATGATTTTGTATGGAGCAATATACAGTTGCAATTTCTTTCACACAATAAGCCACTTCATATAACATATGATTTTGTATGAAGCAATATACAGTTGCAATTTCTTTCACACAATAAGCCACTTCTACCATATAACAGTTACAATTTCTTTCACACAAGAAGCCACTTCATATAACATATGATTTTGTATGGAGTAATATACAGTTGCAATTTCTTTCACACAATAAGCCACTTAATATAACATATGATTTTGTATATAGCAATATACGATTGCAATTCATAATATAAGAGTACCTCGGGGCTCGATGGGCGGCCACGAGGGGCTCGGGGGCAGCGGCGACGAGGGGCTTGGGGACGGCAACCGGCGAGGGGTCGGGGCACGACGGAGGCGTCCGGCGGCGAGGGGCTGGGGGGCGGCGGCGACCAACGAGGCTCGGTGGGGCGGCGACGGCGGACGAGGGCTCGGGGGCTCGATGGGCGTCCGGCGACCCATGAGGCTGGGGGCGGCGGCGGCGACGGGCTCTGGGGCTCGATGGAGGCGGTCGGCGAGGGCTCGGGGCACGCAGCGATGGCGACGGGCTCGATCGGACTTGGAGAGTGACTAAGTCTAATAACTTGTACACGCAAAACTCTAGCGGGGGTTATATATAAGAGATTATACCGACGGTTCTTAGTTTAGAACTGTCTGTGATAATAATATCACAAACGATTCTCAGTTTAGAATCGTCTGTGATAATGGCTTATCACAGACGGTTCTAAACTGAGAACCGTCTGTGATAAGCCTCCACCCACCTACCAGCATTCAATAATATAAACACCTACCAGCATTCAATAAGACAACAACTGGGTGTATTTCTTTACAATAGCCCAATGAACAAAGAGATACATTCAACTATATATCACACATTTTCAACAGCTGGGTGTATGACTCATTCTCAACATTCACCTATATATGACACATTTTCACATATACATCACACATACATGCATTGTTATATACATAAATGCAAATGGCCACATATATGTCACACATTCTCAATCCACTTGCTTATTTCCTTTAAAAATTAGCCCTTCATGATGATCAATGCGTACGTAACTAGTTTCGTCATGTTGTCCGTCGTCGACCCTTATGCCATTTTCAAAAGGAGGTAACTCGTCAAATTGATTGTATTCTTCCTCATCCACTACATTATCTACTCCGACAATTCTCCTTTTTTCATGAAGAACTACATGGCGTTTCTTATTTGCTGGGTCAGTTACATAGAAAATTTGAACAACTTGGTTGGCGAGTACAAATGGTTCATCTTTGTACCCGACACGTTGGAGGTCCACGGTAGTGACACCGTACTTGTCAACCTTCACCTGTGGGTGATGAACCCAACGGCACCGAAATAAGGGGATCTTGAAAAGCACGTAGTCAAGCTCCCAAATCTCTTCTACGAACCCATAGTACGAGTTTCTCAACCCATCGGTACTGAACGCATCTATGCGGACACCGCTGTTCTGGTTAGTGCTCTTTACATCTTGAGCCTGTGTATAGAATGTGTACCCATTTATATCATATCCTTGCCATGTCACAACTGTAAATGTTGACCCTTTTGCCAACTATGTCAACATCTCACTTGGCGAGCTCCTAGCGATTTGGTCATTCAACCATTGGTTGAACCGACTGTTGTGTTGCCTCATGATCCAAACAACCGGCCGCTTGGATTACATTGTCAAGCACATCCTTGTCTTGGTCAACATAAGGCGCCACTTCGATCATGTGTTGCAAGGCGTGAAATGGGCTTGAGTATCGTGTCCATATCTCGGGTGATTGCTTTCCTTCCGATAGTTCGATACCCTTGACCTCCCTCATGACGAGATTGAGGCACACCTATCGGTTGAATCGAGCCATATAATCGACACAAAACTCAATGACCTCTTCGCTTGCATAACCTTCGACGATCTTGCCCTCGGCCGAGATCGATTCCGTCGTGGGACTTGAGAATTCCATGAACCTCTCAAATAGGTACATGCTACATAGGAATACGGCCCACACATTTTATCTCCCACACAAGGTGAACAATGAGATGGACCATGATATCAAAAAGCGAAGGAGGAAATACATTTCAAGATGACATAGAGTCATCACCACCTCGTGTCTGAGCATCTAGTCCTTCGGGATCGATGCCCTTCTGATCAATTGTGTTAAGAAAATAACATAGCCTCATAATTGTCTCTCGAACTCTGATCGGCAAAATATTTCTAATTGCAATAGGGAGTATCTGTGTCATCAGCACATGACAATCATGAGACTTCATGCCATTTAACTTCAAATCTTGCATCGAAATAAGTTTCTTAACGTTGCCGGAGTAACGATGAACTTTGACATCATGCAAGCACCGCACGCTTCGCTTTTCTCGACCTTGGACAGCATCAGAACGCGCAGGGGAAGGTACATTCGTCCATTATCAGTGCATGTCGGTGCTAACTCAGGCTTGATGTCCATATCAGCCAAGTCAAGCCGTGTGTTGACGACATCCTTTGTTTTATCACGAATGTTCAGTAAGAGACTAATCAAGCTATCACATACATTTTTTCTACGTGCATGACGTCAATGCAGTGTCGAACATCTAGGTACTCCCAATAAGGTAAGTCCCAAAATATTGATCTCTTCTTCTAGGTGTTCTTCCTCAATTTACGTCCCTTTCCGAGGACAACATCTAAATCTTTAACCATATTATAAACCTCTTTTCCACTTAAATGCCTTGGAGCTGAACCATCTTTCTTCTCTCCGTCAAATTATTTCTTCATCTTGTGGTTTGGGTGAGCCCTCCGAAGGAACCGGCGGTGACGCATGTAGATGGTTTTGCGTGAGTGTTTCAGCCACACACTCTCGGTACCATCTAAACAGTGAGTACAAGCTTTGGCACCTTTTGTACTCTGGCCCGATAGGTTAGCAAGAGCAGGATAATCATTTATGGTGCAGAACAATAAGGAGCGCAAAGTGAAGTTCTCTCGTTTGTATGCATCCCATACACACCCTTCGTTCCACAAGCTTTTAGATCTTCCACCAATGGTGCTAGGTACACATCAATATCATTCTCAAGTTGTTTTGGCCCTTGGATAAGTATCGCCAGCAAAATATACTTTCTCTTCATACACAACCAAGGAGGAAGCTTATAGATGCAGAGAGTCACGGGCCATGTGCTATGTCGGGTGCTCATGCTACTAAAAGGATTCATTCTATCTGTACTCAGTCCGAACCTTATATTCCTTGGTTCTGCACCGAAATCTGCAAAACTCCTATCGATGTTTCTCCATTGGGCGGAATCAGCAATGTGTCTTAGCATTCCATCCTTCTTGCGCTCCTCCGAGTGCCAACGCAGCAGTTTTGCCTCCTTAGATTTGCAAAAAACCTTTTCAAACGGGAAATTATAGGAAAATACAATGCCACCTTAGTAGGAGGTCCTTTCTTTACCTCTGTTCCCTCGTCGTCATCTGATTGATTATTACGTTTGTATTGGGATGCGCTGCACACCGGACATAATGCATATTTGCATACTGTTTACGGTACAGGATACAGTCGTTCGGACATGCATGTATTCTTTCTAGTTCTATTCCCAACGGACAAAGAACCTTTTTAGCTTTATACGTGGTTTTAGGCAACTCATTTTCCTTCGGAAGCATGTTCGCTAAAAGACCTAGCAGCGCCGTGAAACTTTTGTCGGACCAACCGTTGCTTGCCTTTAATTTCAACAGTTCAAGCATGGCCGACAACCTCGTGTACTTTGACCTGCAGCACATGAACAAAGGTTTCTCCGAGTCCTCCATCAAGCCCCAGAATTTAACATTCTCTCTCTCATCATAGTTCTCTTCTACATCACGAAACATCTGATCCAGATTATCATTGTGCAACCTATCCGAATCCGAACCACAATCGACATCATCCGGTGGCATGTTATTCAATTCACTGGCGATGTCATCCGCCGGCATATCATTCACTTCACCGGCGATGTCATCCGCGACATATGATCATTGACTTCGCCATGGCGGTCCAATACGTATAACCCTTTTGAAACCCCTCCGAATCAAGTGCGCTTCAATTTGCCCTCGGTTCTTAAACATCTTTAAATTCTCGATCGGTGCATGGACGGTACATATATTCCACCCCTTATTCAAAGATATCCTCCTCGGCGCCTCTTGTAAAAGGCACACGTCATTAATGTCTTGTTCACTCACACGGTTCACGGCATAGATCCGACTTGGTCCTCGTTATGCATATATATATAACAACTTAGTATTAAAAATTAAATTAATTAATCATTACTACATATATACCACATGCATTCAGGCTTTGCTAGCTAAATTCATATTATAAACACAACAGCTATTATATAACCAACAATTTTGCAAACCATCTTCAATAAACACTCACCTATTACTAATTAGATCGGTCTAAATTGTAATGCAAAGAAAAATAAATTTCATTACTAACCATATCTAGAGCAGGAAAGTATGAATCTTCAAAGCTCAATCTCTACCTCCTCCCACCAAATTAATTGGCCTAAAATCGCCTAGCTTGCCTCCTGAGCGAAAGAGTGCAGCGCCGACTAGATCTGGATCGAAATGATGACAGGTGCGGTTCTGAGCGGCGCAATAAATGTCTAGTGCCATTATCACAGACGGTTTCATATTAAAACCCTCTGTGATAATTCTGACATAATCACAGACGGTTTTTGTCAGACCCGGATTTTTCAATCCAGAATCTTCTGTGATTTCGGCATTATTCCCTGGATCAGTAGATAATGCCCACAGGTACATTGCTGTATCATGTCATACATCGTTTAAACAATAGTATTACAAACCATGGTTCCAAATTACGCCACATCGGGCAATAGTTTACAAAAGGGCACTTTGGCGAATGTCATCATTACAAGCGAGCAATGAAGAGAAAGCAAAGTAGGGCCATAACCTCGTGCAAGCGGCGGGAGGTAATGTGTGCGATATATTACCTAGGATAGATAATATCGTGCACACAATGCCTTAGGTCTAACTTGTCTAAGCTCAGAAAAATACGCAAGACGACCTAATTCCCATCGTCCTTCTCTCCTCTTGAGACCGGGGCATCTTCATATGCATAATGATCCTGCGTTCTGTCTCTGTATGATAATGCGAGTGTGAGCACACTAACCACCGTGCTCGCGAATCATCACACAGAATGCAATAGTAGAATGTTGGCCGATCAAGGGAAGGCTCTAGGTTTATTTTATTTTGCCAAAAACTGCCTTTTCAATACGATGCCAAAATCCCTATGACCTAGCGGTTTATGAAGAGCACAAGTTTATTGGAAATAATTGTTTTACCAGTGCACAGAGTCCATCCACCATTACATGGCCTCTGCACCTCACAGCATCTGCTAGCATTATAGCTGCCTATTATACCACTGGGACGACTCCCAGGACAATTCCAATCCAGGGCCTATCTTGCCCTATGCTTTTCCCATTTCACCCACAAATTATTTCTGAATCAGAACTATATCTAGTTAAGTCCCCGTGTCTGCCCATGACCGTGGGCACGGCTATTCGAATAGTTTTGACTCTGCAGAGTGTGTACACTTTCACCACAAGCGATAATCCACCCATTGCCCCACCTGATTCCTTGGTCGGTGGTCGGCTGCAGTGTCACATGACCTGCTCGGGATATCTAGTTCCTCTAGTCATCTCACCCTATGGAAGCGCCCACTGCGGTGGGTCCCATACGTTGCACGGGATGTTCACCACGGCTACCAGCATTATTCGGGCTCCTCTCCCCTCAATGCTAGTACGGTGGTGAGCGTCACCTCCACTCGGTGTCCCTTTAGGCCTCCTTGCCCTTGCATAACCACATCTATCCACTACCGGTGAGATAAGTCGGGGAGTGTCGATACCGCTACTTAGCCAAGTTGTAATTCTGAGACTTGTGGTTGCCTTTGTTTACACGGCTAACATGACAAGATTCATCCTTAGAGCTATCTGGGTGGTTCTACCACATTCCATAATTTTGTGCTCCCACCGCACCACATTCCAAATTTCAGATCATCCACCCGGATACCAAGCAAGTTTGGGGATTTTTGAGACATAAAATATTAGTTCCAAACTTTTCACCAGTCATTCCCACCATGACTGCCCCAAATTGTTGTCGTATTTGCAAGTGAAATATTTTGGGATAACTGGTATCCCCGGTCATCTAGCAATACTAAGCAGTACGATGTATATACCATAACTCTAATTGTGAAACACTACATTACGTTAGTTTTGCTAAGGCGACAAGGCTCACATATCCCAAAGGTTTCACAGGTACTACTAACAAGCATAGTAATAGGTCTATATCTAAAATCTAAGAAATTTGAACATACTTTAGCACATAAAATAATAGCATGCACTTGGATAGTGTAAAGAAAAGTAATTTGCATAAACAAGGGTTCAATATGATCAAGTGATAACTCGCCTTGGTCAAAGTGCTCAGAGGGTTGGGTGTTGGGATCTGCAGCTGCTGCCTCGGCCTCTTCTTCTTGAGTCTCGTAAGCTATTTAATCCGACGCGAAAATTTGCAATTGAAAGTAAAGCAACAAATCTATCCAAATAACACAAGAAATTCAGATAAAATCTAAAATTATGATACCAGTGCCATTTGATAGATCTTGAATTTAGATGCATTTAGAAATTTTCCTCACCCGATTTGGAGTTAAAATGAAGAAGTTATAACATTTCAAAGCTCTCAGTTAAAATAAAATCTTAAACTCTGACAGGTGGGACCCACTCGCATATTTTATTCTTTTTATTACTCCCGCCGGTGCCCCTGACATGTGGGGTCTGCAGGTCAGCGGCTCGGGTACCTCTGCGCCCGCTGACAGGCGGGTCCCGCTGTCGGTGGCACAGCCACCGCACGGGTCACTGACAGGTGGGCCCGGGGCCCACATGTCGTGTGAAAATAAAGAAAGGCTCAACCAGGGAGCCGGGCTCGAACGCCACGGAGCCGGGGAAAGAATCTTATGGTAACCGTGGGGAGGGGAGGCTTTGCCTACCCCTTAAGGGCATAAATACCTTTGGGGTGGCTCGGGAAGGTGTCGAGTAGCAAAGGCAGAGGCCGGTGAGGGTCGCGGTGGCCCGGCGAGGTGGTCGGAGAGGTGCAGGGTGCGTGAAATGTAATCTTGGCGTCGGTGAAGCTCGAGCGGTGACGGCGAGGGCCGGAGGTGCCGAGTAGGGTCGGCAGCGGCGGCGGCGTGAGGGAGGTCTCACTGGCGGCGATGTGCGGTGGCTTGAGCTCGGGAAGGCGGAAATGAGTTTGTGGGGTCCGAGGGTGGTGTGTGTGGGGGCCGAGCTTGGGTGGCGGAGTCGGCGGCGAGGAAGTTGGCGGAGTTGGGGAAGAAACTCGACCGACGGCGATCAACAGGTTCTTGGGGCAATTGCTCCGAGGGAGAGTGAGAGGGGAGTGCGTCGATGCTTGAGATAGGCCGCACGGCTTTTATAATCGGCCGAATCGGTGGCGGCGACGGAACGGGTGCGAGCCGTCGCGGCAGGCGGTGAAGGCGCCGAGCGGCGGAGGAAGCGGCGCCCTAGGGACTTGGCGGCGGTGACCACAGGGCTGCCTCCGCAGCTTTGCGCCGCGCGCTGGCCAGCAGAGCTTTGCGCCACGTGGCGGGCGATGCGACCGAAGCGGAGGAGGTCTTGAGCGGGCGCCGAACCGTGGGCGGGCGGTGGCCGGGCGGTGGCGAGGTTGCATGGCTGCCACGGAGGGTAAGTCGTGGCGCAGCGAGAGGGAGCGCGCGCGGAAAAAGGAGGCGCGGTCGGGAGGCGATGGCAGCGCGCCCTCGGTCGAGCGGGACCGCTGTCCGGCGGGGACAGAGATCTCGCTGTCCGAACGCGGGTGCCGAGGCAAGTTGGGCATGGGCGGGCGGGCGCGGGCGCGGCCGGGTGGCGGCGTGAGAGAGAGGAGAAGAAAAAGCGATGGCGGGGGTGGGTCAGCGGTGGGTCGGGTTGGTTGGGCGGTTCGGTGGTGACCCCAAAACAATATATATTTTTTTTTTTTATATAATTCCACTCATTTCTTCCACATATTTTGCAAATATGAAAATATATATATATTTATATTAATACAAATCCCAATCTTTAAGGGAGCTCATCTACACATTTTTTTTATTTAAAACCCTTTTAATTATTTCCATCCTTCATATATACATATTTGTATTTACATATATATATATACTTTTCTAATTTGTTTTCTCCTCATTTCCTTTGCAAAGATTTAACCCTAAAAATATAACCCATTACCTAGGATCAACTACTTTCTTTTGACACTGGATCATCTTTTCAGATTCTCCTTTTATTATTTTATGTTCTATTATTTCATTTCTTTTGCTTATTGGAATTCTCAATGCTTTTAATTAAGAAATATTTTAAAAGAAATCGATTACCGATCATGACAACATTAATTAATGCAAGAAAATATCATAATCCACAATTTAACCTTTCAGGATGTTACAAACCTACCCCCCTTAAAGAGAATCTCGACCCCGAGATTCAGTCTAACAAGAATAGTTCGAGGTAATCCTTCCTTAGCTGGTCTTGGCGTTCCTGGTGGCCTCCTTCTTGGAGTGATGACTCCATTGCACTCTGCAGGTGCGGATGGTTTGATTCCTGGTTTTCTTTTCCACAGTGTCCAAGATCTTAATTGGACGCTCCTTGTAGGTCAGGTCGTTTTCGAGCTCCACTGCTTCCATCGGGGCTTGGTCCCTGGTGCCAAGGCATTTCTTGAGTTGGGACACATGGAAGACATTGTGTACATCTGCTAGACTTGCGAGCAATTCCACCGGTAAGCCACTTCTCCTTTCTTAGCTATGATCGAAATGGTCCAACATAGCGAGGGCAAGTTGCCTTTGACTTTAAATCGTCGAATTCCTCGTGGGGGTGACACCTTCAAGTAGACATGGTCTCGATTTCAAAACTTAATGGCCTCCTCCTTTTATCTGCATAACTTTTCTGTCTAGACTGGCTAATAACCGATCTCTGATCAGGCGGACTTTCTCTTCCGCTTGCTTCAGAGTATCAGGTCCGAATATATATCCTTCCCCTACTTCTGACCAATGCAGAGGGGTGCGGCACTTCCTTCCGTACAATGCTTCAAAAGGGGACATCTGAAGGCTGGTTTGATAGTCGTTGTTGTAAGCAAACTACGCATCTGGCGAGCACTTATCCCGATCCTTGGAGAAATCCAGGCACAAGCCCAAGCATATCTTCAATATTTGATTTACTCTCTCGTCGACCATCCGTGCTGGGGTGGTAGGCGGTGCTAAAATCGAGATGAGTACCAAGGGCTTCATGCGAGCTAGCCAATGCGAGGTAAATTGGGACCCTCGATGCGAGACTATCCGTTTTGGCACACCGTGTAAGCACACGATGCGGGACATATCTGATTACGCCAATTTGTCTCCCTTGTAAGTTGTCTTGACAGGGATAAAATGGGCGACCTTGGTCAGTCTGTCCACCACGACCCAAATGGAGTCGTATCCCGACCTTGTTCGGGGAAACCCCGTGATAAAATCCATCCCTACTTCTTCCCACTTCCATTGAGGTATCTTCAGGGGTTGTAGCAGTCCTGCCGGCCTTTGGTGCTCAGCCTTCACTTTTTGACAGACATCACAGCAGGCGACGTGCTCGGCAATGTCCTCTTCATACCGCCACCGAATATTGCTTCATATCTTGGTACATTTTGGTACTTCCAGGATGAAGGGAATATGGGGAGCGATGGGCTTCTCGGAGCATTAGATCCCTAAGGTCCTTTTTGTGAGGTACGAAAACACGGTTTCCGTACTTTAGAACTCCTTGATGATCCATAGTCATTTTAGGGGCTTTCCCCTCTTCCATTAATTTCTTCCACCTCAAAACAGTTGGGTCTTCTCTTTGTGCAGCCTCTATCATTTCTTCAATGCTTGTTTGATCTTCCCAGGTGGTTAGGGCTCCTTCTTCTACGATCCCTAGGTTCAAGGCTGCCAGCTCTTTGTGGAGTTCAGGCTGGTGTTCCGGATCCATGAGGTTATTGCAGTGAGGCCTTGGGCTCGAGCATCGGCTACCACATTAGCCTTCCACAGGTGGTAATGGACACTCAGGTCGTAATCCTTGATCAATTCTAACCATCTCCTTTGCCTCAGGTTAAGGTGTGACTGAGTGAAGAAATACTTGAGGCTCTTGTGATCCGTATATATATCACAGTGGTTGCCGATCAGGTAATGCCTCCAAAGTTTTAAGGCATGAACCACTGACGCTAATTCCAGATCATGGGTGGGATAGTTAACCTCATGCGGACGGAGTTGCCGGGATGCATATGCCACAACCTTGCCTCCCTGCATCAGTACGCATCCCAATCCTTGATGGGAAGCATCACAGTATACTTCAAAATCCTTGCGTACATCAGGAAGGACTAGCACCGGGGTGGTAGTCAATCTTTTCTTGAGCTCTTGAAAGCTTCCTTCGCAGGCTGTGGTCCATTCAAACTTCTGTTCCTTCTTGAGTAGTTGAGTCAATGGCCTAGCTACTCTAGAAAACCCTCATGAATCTTCTCAGTATCACCGCCAATCCCGAAAACTTCACACTTGATGTGAGAGGAGGGTGGCTTCCATTCGATTCTTCGCCGCAATCTTGGCGGGATCATCGATACCCTTCTCGGACACTATATGTCCTAGGAAGCGATGTCACTAGCGAAACTCACACTTGCTGTACTTAGCATATAACCGATGTTCTCTTAGCTTACAGTAGCACTAGGCGTGGGTGCTCGCATGATCTTCTGCAGGTCACAGGTAGATGAGGATGTCATCAATGAACACCACCACAAACTTGTCCAAATATTCCATGAATACTTTGTTCATAAGGTTCATAAAGTATCTTTGGGGCATTTGTCGGACCAAAAGACATGACCAGAAACTCAATACGGTCCATACCTAGTGGTAAAGCTGTCTTGGGTATATCTTGACCCTAATTTTCAGGTGGTGGTACCCGACCTCGGATCTATTTTAGAGAAGATGGTGGCCCCACCAAGTTGGTCAAATAGATCGTCGATCACGGGAGGGGTATTTGTTCTTGATGGTTACCTCATTTAATGCCCTAATCCACACACATTACGGGTATACCATACTTCTTCTTCTGAATAACACCGGAGATCCCCAAGGTGAGGCTGGGCCTAATGAATCCTTTTTCCTGCAGTTCCTGGAGTTGGGTCTTTAGTTCTTCCAGCTCTTCCACCGTCATCCTATATGGTCGCTTGGAAATGGGAGCAGCACCTGGCTTCAAATTAATAACGAACTCTAAGTGTCTGCTGGGGCATGCCGGTAGGTCCTCGGAAATACGTCCCGATAATCTTGCACCACTATCATTCCTTCTAAGGGTACATCTTCAAGATAATTTATTTCTCGGCCCCGGTATGGTGGGTCCACTTTCACTTCTATGGTCATTCCAAGGCATTTAGTCGGTTTCTTGTCACGGAGGCCTGATCTATAACCCTTTATATCGGCTAGCCACCCATTCCTAAGATGATGTCTAGGTGCGGGAGCTTAGTACTATCGGATCCGCTGGAAGTCGCACCTTTCCATGACTATTATTACCCAGGGGCATACTAAGGTAGGCATTATCATACCACCGGTGACTTAAGTACTCTTGGCCTCTTTAGAGGATAGGTAGGTAACCCTAGTTTGTCCGCATACCCTTGGATATAAATGAATGTGAAGCTCGAGAATCAAACGAGTTTGTCTATGGTATGGACTTGAAACGCATCCATTAGGACTCCATTGCTTCCTCAACTTCTTGGTGTAACATGGTTGACTCTTCCCGGTTGTGAGTTGGGGTAATCACGCTAGCTTGCAGGTCGAGGCCCCATCTTTGAGCATCAAGCTTGATCATGACAGGGTATTCTGTGTGTGGGCATCTATTGGCAAAGTGCCCTTTTTCCCTTGTTGAAGCACTTGTAGCTTGTGGTCGACTCGAGCCAACATTTTGGCGTCCTTGCATTATCTTGCCACGGAATTAGGCGATGAGGCCGAGGGTTTGAACTGATTCGGCTTCGAGGAGCTAGAGTTGTTGAAGAACCTCTGGACAAATCTTCCTTGTGGCCGCTGAATGGTTAGCTTGCGCTACTACCGGCCTCAGTTCTTCTTTTCATTTTCTAGAATTAAAGCCTTGTTCACCGGTGGTGGAAGCGGTGAAGTCTTCACGATCACCGCACTCTTAGCTCCTCATTCATGCCTTCAAAAATCATCAATCTTTTCCTCTTCATCGACCACGTCGGTAGGCGTAACGAGCAAGTCGAGTGAATTTTGTAAGGTATTCACTAATGGTCATGCCCTTTGCTTAAGAGTACGGAACTCGTTCTTCTTCATCCTTAGAATTCCCGGGACGAGTTAGTTTTGAAAGTCGTCTTGAACTCCGACCAGGTATGACCTCCATGTCGTTGTCCATGGAGGTCTCCTCTTGACCTCGGGCGCAAGGTAGTTCTCCCACCAATTTGCACGCCCCACAGGTGATGGGCGCAAATATTACTTTGTCTTCTTGACGCACTTGGCGGTAGCACTTCCTTTCTGTATCCCGAAGCCAATCTTGACCGAGAGGTTCGTCGGCCGAGGAGAAAGTAAGGGGCCGGGTCCTTTGAAAGTCACCCAGGTCAGCTCTAGATCTGCCGGTGCCACCTTGTTGCCCGGCAAATATAGCCTGCAACAATTGGGTTTGCTGCGCCATGACTTGCGCCATGGTGGGGTTGGTTGGAGGGGGCGCCAGAAGGTTGGCTTCCTGATCTTGGGTCTGCTCATGCCCTGTTGGCATGACACCAGGGTCTGAGTCCACCACTCCTTGGTTGAGGGTGGCATTGGCCTGAGCCCTGGTTACCCTCTGGCTGGCCATCTGCAGTTATATTTATACATACAATTGGCTTAGCACTAATGCTAGGCAAAGCGAAAGAAGACTGCCTATTCAGCAAATAAAAGCCAACAAGATAAACGACAAAAGCAATTTTCAAACACGAGGCCGGTTTCTTCGAATAAAACACCACATAGCCAGCTTCTAGGCTGGACTTACAATTACATCACAATTAATTAAAGTCTTGATGGGAATAACTACTACGATACAAAGGTTTTGGATAACGAGCTCGACACACCTTATTACTTGCGCCACGTCAAGCAAGTCTCAGGCCAACCGGTCTACTCCTCCATGTTTCAGCTACTGGCCGGAAGGATCAGAAGTCGGCGATCGAGAACGAGACCGGCTGCCATCGAACTCGGAGGGTCGGTCTCGGGCGGGAGCGGCTGCGGCTGCGACGTGACCCTCCATGGCCAAGAGTCGGCCGTGGTCCCGAGGTCGCACGCTCTTGCGCCAGATGGCGGTGCGGGGTCCACTGCGTCCTGGTGGGTTTGAGGCGGGAGGGAGCTGCGAGCTGGGACCGCTGGGCCGCACCCGGGCTGCACCGCCGCCTTGGCAATGGCGTGCCAAGGCTTGCTCGCACTGGGCGAGCTGCTCGCGGAGGGTCGCCACCTCGGTGTGTGTGGCGACGAGGTGAACTCGGAGGGCGGTGATCTCCTCGAGGCGGCGGTGTGGGCGATCCCATGGCCTGGTCGTCAACCCGATGTGTGAGCATCGGGTTGTTCTCGTTCCGGCATGTATGTCTCATTGTATCGCGCATTCTCTGGCGCGAGGGTAATGCTTGATGGGTGCGCCGGAGGCGGGCCTTGTAGATGTCGCACATCCGTGCGGCAGCAAGGCGGGCAGCGTCCTGAAGTGCCACGGTCCGGATGGTCCGCTGGTGCTCTGTCCGGAAGACGTGGGGCTGGTCGTGCGCAGTCTTCGGGTAGATGAACACCTCGATCAGCCAAGACTCCTCTCCTCCAGCTGTGGTCTTGAGACCACGGTACACGGGCTGGTCCGGATAGCCCAGGTAATGGAGGAGCTTGCGCAGAATGCTGGCAAACTCCCCTCAGACACTCAGTGGGCGGATAGTCCAGTCACCCTCATCTCCAGCTCCAGCCATCTGTAATTTAAATTTCTAGTGTTAGTAACTTTTCAAAATATCAATGAAGGATAGAACAGAACAGGTCTAAGAAGGATAGAGAAAGAAGTAATACGCTATATTTTTGGAAACTCTTTTTATAAGTTTGATAAAATTATAATCCTATCCTTTAGCTAACGTCCATACTAAGGCCTTTACCCTACAGTCGTATGCTCTGATACCAGCTCTGTCAGACCCGGATTTTTCAATCCAGAATCTTCTGTGATTTCGGCATTATTCCCTGGATCAGTAGATAATGCCCACAGGTACATTGCTGTATCATGTCATACATCGCTTAAACAATAGCATTACAAACCATGGTTCCAAATTACGCCACATCGGGCAATAGTTTACAAAAAGGGGCACTTTGGCCGAATGTCATCATTACAAGCGAACAGCGGAAGAGAAAGCAAAAGTAGGGCCATAACCTCAGGCAAGCGACTGGGAGGTAATGTGTGCAGTATATATTACCTAGGATAGATAATATACGTGCACACAATGCCTTAGGTCTAACTTGTCTAAGCTCAGAAAAATACGCAAGACGACCTAATTCCCATCGTCCTTCTCTCCTCCTGAGACCGGGGCATCTTCATATGCATAATGATCCTGCGTTCCTGTCTCTGTTATGATAATGCGAGTGTGAGCACACTAACCACCGTGCTCAGCGAATCATCACACAGAATGCAATAGTAGAATGTTGGCCGATCAAGGGAAGGCTCTAGGTTTATTTTATTTTGCCAAAAACTGCCTTTTCAATACAGTACTTAGAAATCCCTATGACCTAGCAGTTTATGAAGAGCACAAGTTTACTGGAAATAATTGTTTTACCAGTGCATAGAGTCCATCCACCATTACATGGCCTCTGCACCTCACAGCATCTGCTAGCATTATAGCTGCCTATTATACCACTGGGACGACTCCCAGGACAATTCCAATCCAGGGCCTATCTTGCCCTATGCTTTTCCCATTTCACCCACAAATTATTTCTGAATCAGAACTATATCTAGTTAAGTCCCCGTGTCTGCCCATGACCGTGGGCACGGCTATTCGAATAGTTTTGACTCTGCGAGTGTGTACACTTTCACCACAAGATAATCCACCCATTGCCCCACCCGATTCCTTGGTCGTGGTCGAACATTGTCACATGACCGTTCGGGATATCTAGTTCCTCTAGTCATCTCACCCTATGGAAACGCCCACTTGCGGTGGGTCCCATACGTTACGGGATGTTCACCACGGCTACCAGCATTATTCGGGCTCCTCTCCCCTCAATGCTAGTACGACTGGTGAACGTCACCCTCCACTCGGTGTCCCTTTAGGCCTCCTTGCCCTTGCATAACCACATCTATCCACTACCGGTGAGATAAGTCGGGGAGTGTCGATACCGCTACTTAGCCAAGTTGTAATTCTGAGACTTGTGGTTGCCTTTGTTTTACACCTGCTAACATGACAAGATTCGAGTCCTTAGAGCTATCTGGGTGGTTCTACCACATTCCATAATTTTGTGCTCCCACCGCACCACATTCCACCCCGGATCATCCACCCGGATACCAAGCAAGTTTGGGGATTTTGAGACATAAAATATTAGTTCCAAACTTTTCACGATCATTCCACCATGACTGCCCCAAATTGTTGTCGTATTTGCAAGTGAAATATTTTGGGATAACTGGTATCCCCGGTCATCTAGCAATACTAAGCAGTACGATGTATATACCATAACTCTAATTGTGAAACACTACATTACGTTAGTTTTGCTAAGGCGACAAGGCTCACATATCCCAAAGGTTTCACAGGTACTACTAACAAGCATAGTAATAGGTCTATATCTAAAATCTAAGAAATTTGAATATACTTTAGCACATAAAATAATAGCATGCACTTGGATAGTGTAAAGAAAAGTAATTTGCATAAACAAGGGTTCAATATGATCAAGTGATAACTCGCCTTGGTCAAAGTGCTCGGAGGGTTGGGTGTTGGGATCTGCAGCTGCCTCGGCCTCTTCTTCTTGAGTCTCGTAAGCTATTTAATCCGTATGCGAAAATTTGCAATTGAAAGTAAAGCAACAAATCAATCCAAATAACACAAGAAATTCAGATAAAATCTAAAAATTATGATACCAGTGCCATTTGATAGATCTTGAATTTAGATGCATTTAGAAATTTTCCTCACCCGATTTGGAGTTAAAATGAAGAAGTTATAACATTTCAAAGCTCTCAGTTAAAATAAAATCTTAAACTTTGACAGGTGGGACCCACTCATATTTTATTCTTTTATTACTCCCGGGTGCCCCCGACATGTGGGTCTGCGGGTCAGCGGCTCGGTACCTCTGCGCCCGTGACAAAGGAGTCCCACTGTCGGTGGCACGCCATCGCCGACGGTCATCGACAGTGGGCAGGGGCCCACATGTCGTGAAAAAATAAAAGAAAGCTCAACCAGGAGCCGGGCTCGAACGCAGCAGGGAGCCGAGGGGAAAGAATGCGTCATGTAACTGTGGGGAGGGGAGGCTTGCCTACCCTTAAGCATAAATACCTTTTGGGGTGGCTCGGGAAGGTGTCGAGTAGCAAAGGCAGAGGCCGGTGAGGGGTCGCGTGGCGCCGGCGAGGTGGTCGGAGAGGTGCCGGGGTGCGTGAAATGTAATCTTGGCGTCGCGGTGAAGCTCGAGCGGTGTGGCGGGCGGGAGGTGCCGAGTAGGGTCGGCGGCGGCGGCAAGGCAAGGGGAGGTCTCACTGGCCTTGGCGATGTGCGGTGGCCGAGCTCGGGAAGGCCGGAAATGAGTTTGTGGGGTCCGAGGTGGTGTGTGAGTGGGAACCGAGCTTGGGTGGCGGAGTCGGCGAGCGAGGAAGTTGGCGGAGTTGGGGAAGAAACTCGACCGACGGCGATCAATGTGTTCTTGGGGCAATTGTCTCAGGGAGAGTGAGAGGGAGTGCGTCGATGCTTGAGATAGGCCGCACGGCTTTTATAATCGGCCGAATCGGGGCGGCGACGCAGTGCCGAGCCGTCGCGCCGGCAGTGAAGGCGCCAGAGCGGCGAGCGTAAGCGGCGCCTAGGGACTTGGCGAGCGAGTGACCACACAGGGCTGCCTCCGCAGCTTTGCGCCGCGCACGCGGGTCGGCAGAGCTTTTGCGCCACGTGGCCGGCGATGCGACCGAGCAGAGGAGGTCTTCGGGCAGAGGCGCCGAACCGTGGGCGGGGCAGGTGAAGCCGGGGCGGTGGCAGGGTTGCATGGCTGCCACGGAGGGGTAAGTCGTTGGCGCGAGAGAGGAGCGCGCGGGAAAAAAGGCGCGGTCGGAGGCGATGTGGGCGCCCTCGGTGGGAGCGGGACCGCTGTCCGAAGGGACAGATCATTGTCCGAACGCTGCCGGTGCCGAGGCAAGTTGGGCATGCAAGCGGGCGATGGCGGGCGCGGCCGGTGAGGCGCGAGCGTGAGAGAGAGAGGAGAAAAAGCGATGGCGGGGCTGGGATCGCGGGTGGGTCGAGGTTGGGCTGGGCGGTTCGGTGGTGACCCCAAAACAATATATATTTTTCTTTATATAATTCCACTCATTTCTTCCACATATTTTGCAAATATGAAAATATATATATTTATATTAATACAAATCCCAATCTTTAAGGGAGCTCATCTACACATTTTTTATTTATTTAAAACCCTTTTAATTATTTCCATCCTTCATATATACATATTTGTATTTACATATATATATATACTTTTCTAATTTGTTTTCTCCTCATTTCCTTTGCAAAGATTTAACCCTAAAAATATAACCCATTACCTAGGATCAACTACTTTCTTTTGACACTGGATCATCTTTTCAGATTCTCCTTTTATTATTTTATGTTCTATTATTTCATTTCTTTTGCTTATTGGAATTCTCAATGCTTTTAATTAAGAAATATTTTAAAAGAAATCGATTACCGATCATGACAACATTAATTAATGCAAGAAAATATCATAATCCACAATTTAACCTTTCAGGATGTTACAGTTTTTAATACAAACCGTTTGTGATAATATCTTATCACAGACGGTTTTTAATAAAAATCGTCTGAGATAGTACAATATCACAGACGGTTCATAGTTAATAACCGACTGTGATACAAATTTTCTCATCAGTCAAAAATGATGTGATTGATGTTCTCATCAGTCTGGTCATCACATAGAACACATTGTATGTCGCCTTCGTTATTGAGATTTTTTCCATCTTAACATATCCTTTGTGTTGAGTCTTTCTTTTAAAGGAGCCATGTGAATACCTTGTGCTTTATGAAGCATCTATTCATCCAAACAAGAGTGAAGACCAATGATTCTTGAAATGCTTATACTAGTAAGCATACCATTTCTGAGAGGAGTAGTGACGATTCCCCCAAATGTAAGTCAATTGATCCGGAGAGTTTTGATTGAGAAGGACTTCTTCCATGAATTGAATAACTGAAGATATTCCTAATAAGCCTATTGTGAAAGTGGCAACTGGTATATGCTTTGTGGCTCATTTAGTTGCATGTAGTTTTTTATTGAGATATCTTGACCCAAGGCAAAAGTGTATAGATTTGGAAATTCCAAGCAAAGAAGATGATCGTTCCAACAATCTTTCCAGAAAAGAATGTACTGACCATTTCCCAGTTGCCCTATTGCAATAGCCCTAAACTGATTGATGCTTTTCATGATGTCTATCCACCAGAAAGAACCGTAGGCGGTTGCCGCATGAGGGACCGAATTTGAGTAGTATTTGTGCCAAATGAGATTGACCCAAGGAGCCTCTATTCTTCTGTAGAACTTATGTAAATGTTTCAAAAGCAATCCTTCGTTAAGGACCTGAAGGTTGAGGACCCCAAAACCTCCTTTATTCTTGGGTTTGCAGACATTTTTCCAAGTCGCAAATAATGACACCACCTTGTAAGTCCCCCCCCGGGAAAGGGGGGGGTTTTTTAAAAAAGGGGGAAAATTTTTTTAAAAAATTTGGTTTTTCCCCAAAAAAAAATTTTGGGGGGCCCTTTTTGGGCCGGAAATTTGGGGAAAATTTTTCCAAAAAAGAATTGGGAATTTGGGAAAGAAAAAAGATTTTTCCCCAAATTTGGGGCCGGGAAATTGGGGAAAATTTAAAAAACCCCCCCCCCTTTTTGGAAAAAGGTTTTTTTGGGGGGAAAAAAAGGGGGTTTTAAAAAATTTTATTTTGGGGTTTGGGCCAAAAAAAACCCCCTTTGATTTTTTTTTCCCCAAAAAAAAAAAGGGAAAAAAAAAAAAAGGGGGATTAACGGAAAAAAAAACCCACTTTTTTAATTTAAATTAAAATTTTGGGGGGGTTTCCCCCCCCAAAAAAATTTTCCCCCGGGGGGGGGGGGGAAAAAAAAAAATTAATTTAAAATTTTTTTGGGGGGGGAAAAAAAAAAAGGGGAAAAAATTTTTTTTAAAAAAACCCTTTTAAAATTTGAAAAAAAATTTTTTTTTTTTTAAAAATTTTTTAAATTCCCCCTTTTTTTCAAAAATTTTTTGGGAAATTTTTTTAAGGGTTAAGTTTTTTTCCCAAAAAAGGGGGGAAATTTTTCCAAAGAAAACCCTTAAAAAAGGGGTTTTGGTTTTAAAAAATTTTAAATTGGGGTTTTTTTGGAAAAAAGGGGGGGTTTTGGAAAATTTTTAAAAAAAAAGGGGGGAAAATTTAAAAAAAAAAAATTTTTAAAAAAAAAGGGGGAAAACAAAAGGGGTTTTTTTGGGGGGGAAAAAAAATTTTTTTAAAAATTTTTTAAAAGGGGGAAAACAAAAAAAAAAGGAAAAGGGGGAAAAAAGGGGGGGCCCCCCCCGGGGGGTTAAGGGGGAAAAAAAGGGAATTTTTTTTTTAAAAAAAAAAAAAAAAAAGGGGGGAAAAAAATTTTCCAAAAAAAGGGAAAAATTTGGGGTTTTTTCCCCCCCTTTTTTTTTTTAAATTTTTTAAAACCAAAAAATTTTTGGGGAAAAAAATTTTTTTATTTTTTGGGGAAAAAAAACCCTTAAAAAAAAGGGGGAATAAAATTTTTATTTTTAAAATTACGGTTAAAAAAAACCCCGGGGGCCCCCGGGGGGGGGGGGAAAAAAAGGGATTTTTGGGGGAAAAGGTTTTTCCCGGAATTTTTTAATCCGGTTTTCCCTTAAAAAGGGGTTGGTTTTTTTAAAAAAAGGGGGGAAAAAGGCCCAAAAAATTTTTAAAAATTATTTTGGGGTTTTTTTAAAAAAAAAATTTTTTTTTTGGAAAATTTTTTAAAAATTTATGGACCCCAAAAAAACCCCCGGGGGGGGAAAAAAAGGGGTTTTATTTGGGGAAAAAAAAGGAAAGGGCCCCCCCTTTCCTTGGCCAAAAAAAAAAGGGAAAAAAGGGGGAACCCTTTAAAATTTAAAAAAAAGGGGGAAAAAAAATTAATTTTAAAAAAGGAAAATTTAAATTTAAAAAAAAAAAAAAGGGCCCAAAAAAAAAAATTTTTTTTTTTTAAAAATTTGGTTACCTTTTAAAAAAAATTTTTAAAAAACCAAAAAAAAAAAGAAGTAAAAAAAAATTTGGGGTTTTTTAAAAAAAAAATTTTCTTAACCCCCCAAAAAAAGGGAAAAAAAACCCCAAGCCCTTTAAAGGGGAAAAAAGGAAAAATTTTTTGGGGTTTGGGGGGAAAAAATTTGGGGAAAAAAAATTTAAAACCAAAAATTTTTTTTAAAAATTGGGGTTTTTTTTGGGTGGGCCCAAAAAATTTTTTCCCCTTTTTTAAAAATTTTTGGGAATTTTTTTTTTTTTTTTTGGGCCAAAAAGGGGAAAAAAATTTTAAATTTTAAAATTTTTAAAAATTTTTTTTTTTTTAAAAAATTTCCTTTTTTTTTTTAAAAAAAATTTTTGGGGGTTTTTTCCCCTTTTAAAAAATTTTATTTTTAAAAAAAAAACCCAAAAGGTGGGAACCCACTTCTTGTTAACACGCAACCACAAAGACAAGCAAACCATTGCTTGTGACCATAATTAGCATAGGCCCAACATCGAATTTGATTGCAACAGACATCATCGAGTGACACAAGCTCGACACGAGAGCAAGAAACGGCCTTGAAGTCATTGGCGCCAAAGGTAGCATGGGGCGCAATGGGAGGGTCCGTTGAAAATTCAAATAGTCCTACATGGGTAGAGGAGGGTGAGAGGGGCAAGAACCAAATACCCAGCTGGAAAAAGGCTTGAACTCAGATGGAGAAGGAATTTGCACTAGGATTGAGCCAATTTGAACTGAGCAATGATCCCCAAATAACTGTATCATCTGTTTTTTTTGCAAAGGAAACTCTCTTCTGAACTATTGGCTTTGAAGCGAATGATACCCTTGTGAGATTTGGAGAGACTCTCTAATGTATTCTTTTTTGGGACGACACAATCGTCCACTCATTGCGATGCTTCACCGACCACCGATGATATTCTCGAACAAAGTCCGCTTCTCCATCCCTCTAGAAATGGAAGTGAACTAAGAAGTGCTTGGTGGAGCAGCTCTTAATATGATGAACTAGCAGCCCAACTTGCTTAGATGTTACCGAGAAACGAAAATCCATAATCATAAGCCCTTTTAACTTGAAAACCTAGGTGCTCTCCCCCTAGACATCATTGAAGCACTTTACCAACTGATTCTTCAGAGAAACGGAAGGTGAAATGCGAGAAGGTGGCTAGCATCAGAAACCAGAGTTTGCAGGCAAAGAAGGATGAACCTTGGTACCAAACCTTGAGCTAACTTGATCTTGGAATCATTACCCAAGGAGAAGTCCCATCCAAGCGAGAGGGCTCGCACAACCGAGATTCTGAGAAGCCTTGAGGGGAAAGGCGAGACTAGTGGACTAGCGAGAGGAAACCCCTCACTAGTTCGATCGCCATGTGAGTCGCCACAGCAAACATGAGAAGGCTTTGCCATTGGATATATGGGTTTAGGAAGGTTGCCCATGTATAAGTTTATAAAACTCTTGTATATTACATGAATTTGCTGAAGGGACATGGGTAGCTACGCTAGCACAAACAAATTTTTTTTTGTTTCCTCGTAAATCATGAAGGCATATGAATAATAGATGATAGATCATTATCACTAGAGCCAGCGACATAGAAGAAGAAGAGTTAGAGCGGTCATGTCCAACATCACGAACGTTGATATAGTAGAAGTAGTCAATCGTCCAACGTCATTGACCGCCTATCTCTCCTCTAGTAGTTCCTTGCGTTCCTCACGTATGTCATGGATCATCCTTGATTAGCATAGCAACAACCACAACAGCGTCTCTACGATATCAACACGCCCAAAGGTGGAATGTCGTGCACCGATGTACTAGCACTAGTGCACACAGCAGAGCCTTTAGGGGAGGTGGTGACTAGAGTTTCGATAGGTGGTGGGATGTCGTCCCAAAAGCCTCACGCATCCCTTTACAAAGGGCCCCTTAGTGGAGCCCTATGCTATAGGCCTATTAAGGTGCAAAGGTCGTACAAATGGATCCTATCTGAACTAGTTTGTTCTAGCTTATTTAGTGTGTGACATAGCAGGTTTTTATGTACTCATCTATGACTCGAAAACCTCTTCCTGATCACAAGTCAGTAGCAGTCCCTAGAAGGATATAGCAACCCTCGGATACACATAAAGATCAGATCGAACGAACTTATATTGTGTGCTCAGCCGTGATCCGAAAACCCCTTTCTGATCACAAGTCAGTAGTGGTTCCTAATATGACATAGCAAGCCCCAAATACGCATAAAATCGTATCGGACAAATCTATACAATGCTTATGTGCCGATTCTTTTGTGTTATGATGCCAAATCAGATTCAAGATGAGATACGTGCTATCCTTTGATAGCTCGATCTTTTACTCGACCTTGTAGTGGATTATTTAGTTGTAGTTTAATCTTCAACCACTTTCGGCATGATATGCAATTCCCTAATTCAACCACATCAATGGATCCAGAGATATCTCTTATGTTAAAGAGGACAAGCAAATCTATCTTGATCGCTCACATTCTTCTGCATATTTCTTAGTAAATTTGAAAGCTACCTTTATGATTACCCAATTACGGTGTAATGTTTGACAACTCTTAGTAAACTATTATATATATAGGAAACCATGATAGTCTCAATTCTAAAGATCTCACATACACTATGTATGAGACTAATTAATGACACTCGACAATTTCCGTAGTGTTTCAAGGTAGATCAATCCGATATTATATTCTCCAACATATGTCCACATTATTGATTTGATATCTCATATCCATGATCTATTAAACATGACCGTCAATCAATACATGTGCTGGTTTATAAATCATAAGTATTTTGCATAATGATATAAGATTATTGATAATTAGAATAACATCATATCACAAATAAGTCACATACTTGTTAATCAAAATAAACGATAGTTTATTCAAGAGATAAAAAATATATTATTCAAAAGTTCATAAACATAGAAATAATATAATCATCTCTATAATTGCCTCTAAAGTATATCACTAAAATTCGATTATTCTTTTTCGCAGAACTCAATGTGGTTCTTTCAGTTGCCTTCCATCCCCAGCATTTTCTGTACTCCGCTTCTCGCTATCAATTGATGTCTTCTGCCAGATAGCCCTCCTTTTAAATGAATGGTGATGCAAGAATGTTCCTTCCAGCGCAAATGCCTCCGTTTGTAAGGGGGATGCCCGAGTTTGATACTACCGAAGCATTTGCCTCTGTATGTGACTGTTTACGGTACATATTATGAAGAGACAGATAATTATTTGTGATTTTGGCTGGTACAAATATTGGGTTTTTAACGTGTAGATCGTTTAACTTGTAGACTCCGTCTTAAAAAGTACTTCGTTTAAAAATTAGGTACTGTAACAAAAATTAAAAGTCGCTGATTTGTGAGATAAAGAACAGACCTACTCTTATATTTACCTTGACGATGAATCGCCTGACTTGGACCGGTCTTCTCTGCCCGATACGGTGAATTCTCATGATAGCCTGCTCTTCAACTGCAGGATTCCACCATGGGTCCTATGTGAACAAAGAAAGTGAGAATGCGACCAGTTAGTATAGTCAATGTAAGTCATGAGTATAGCCAATTCACTGGATCTTTAATGCGACACAATTCACTGGATTGGCAGGGTACAGTAGAATTACAATTAGTAAGACATTGGGCAGCAGTTAGACTCAGGCCTACACCTTCAACTTTGAGTGATATTAATGGTAGATGTGTATTGTTAGCTATAATATATATATATATATATATAGTAAAAATAACGAGTGCTCCTTGGTGCCCGGGCACCATAAATCTAAAATAGGTATGTATCGCGTCGAAAAATTTTAAAATAGGTATATATATATAAATAACGAGGACACTATGGTGTCTGAGCACCAAGCCTCCTTGTCTTTGGATTACTTTTAGATGTGTGCTAGTGCAATGGTATATAATATATCAGGTAAACCCGTTAACATTCATTAATTTGAAAATACATCGTTTTGAAAAGGAATCAATCATGGATGGTGTTGTGGTTACCGACCAAACAGTATAGATGGTAGTGGAGAGCTAGGTGAGCAATGCTTGGGGCCTTCCTCATGACCATCACTGTCTTATATATTCACATGGGGAGTATTTTACGCTTATGCCCTTACACACAGTATCCTCTCGGTACATATGTTATTACATCGTCCCATTTGGGCTTCAGGTCTTCTAACAGGCCGGCTGGGCTTAGGTGGAGGCCACCCTATAACAGGAGCCTCTCATGGTGAAGGGCTTAACAGGCCGAAGCCATGTTGCTGAGTCATTCGGCCCCCTCCGTCCCTGCGGCCTGTGACCTCCTTAATCCTGGGCGGAAACGGATTTCTCCACGTAGCACGGCCTAGTGGCATGGACTGAGAACTGCCGAAGGCATCTCCCGATGGTGAGGTGTGTGCTTTCTGCGGAGTCGGTCCACGAAGACACAGCCGAGTTGACGTCGGGTCTCGTTCCGTGGACACATAGGCGAAGAGGGGTACGGAGTCGTCCGCCGTGTTCGAGGCTGAATTGGGGGGCCGACTCAACCTACTGATGCGGGTCAAAGTGGGCTCGAGGTCGAAGTCAAGGTGGGCTCTGTGTTGGATCGGAAATGGCAACAGAGGGGGTGAATGTTGCTTTCAAAAATCGCCCTCAAAGTATCCACATATTTCTTCTCCTATAGCTATAGTAGCTATGAAGCAAGACGTGGAGATGGCGACCAAAACAAACACTGACTGAAAACTAGACCGAAACAGTAAGAACTGCAGAGAAAAAGACAAGGAAGTTTTTGATCTTTTCGCTGCTCTTATCAGCCCAAGAGAAAAAGAAATTCACACCTAATATTCAGCCCCATCTCAGAATGTGAGCATGCTAGTTGAGGAAGCAGTTTGGTAGAAAAACACTGAGCATGACTATATCTTCAACTGGAAATACGAGCTGCAGATTTTATACTGAAAAAGAACCAAGGCTGCAGACCCAACACAGCAAGGCAAAAGCAGACCGAAATGCAGATGGCACACCGGCTGACTGCAGTCTTTGATTGGTTTGTTTGCAGTATCAAAATCTGTTTGTCCTGAAAAACAGAAGACCTTACTGCAGTCTCCAAACTGGGAGTGGCAAGAACTGAAGAATGAAGCTGTAAACTGAATTTTGTCGGCAGTGTAGTCTGAAAAACAGTTGACAGAAAACAGGAAATGCAGACCAGAAAAGAGAGAAGCAGAGATGCTGAAATTTCTGCAAAACAGCAAACCAAGAATCTAAAACTGCAGACCAAAGAAAAGAATTCAGCTGACCAATGAGAACAGCGGTTAACTGAAATCTGCTGCACAGGATTTAATGCAAAACAGCCGAAAGCCTAAGACAGTCGGAGCAAAGGAAAGAAAAAGCTAGACAAAAGAAAAGAGGCAAGCCGACTGACACCATACTTCCAAATAACACACAACCACTTCGGCTGACAAAAGAACACAAGCAGCTTTGCCAAAACTGAGATAAAAGCAAAACAGAAAGGGAGAAAAACAGTCAGGCAGCACAGTGATCACCGATTTTGTCAAAACAAGTACTGAGCAGAAACTGCAAAATAGAGATAGCAAAAGAAAAGCAACCAAACAGGAGAAGACTGTCTAGCGACACAAGAAGAACATGAGTCATTTGAACTTTGTCGGCACAGTAATTATCCTTAAAGAAATGAGCCCGAGCAAGATAAATAGCCGACTGAAACTCTGGGCCAAAACTGAATTCTCAATCAAAGATGAAATCAAGTTCAGATGCTTGTAAATCTGGGACCTTTTTGGTCATGTGATTTTGGACACAAAAGGAGATGATCTTAAGTTCAAAACATAGGATCTTGCAGCTACTTCAATCAAGACTTTCTAAATAGCCGAAAAGAAGAAGAAGGGAAGAACAGAAGACAAAAACCAAAAGGAAACAGAAAAAGGAAATCAGATCCGCTCAACCAAGGACATCTCAAGTTCATACAGAGACATGGATGATTCTTGAAGCAAATGATCACATCCAGTTCATACCAACTCCTACAGATCAACACACACAACGAGATACAAAAGAAGCTACTGCAGCCTCCAACTCTTCACAAGAAAGGAAAACACACACATGGAGAGCAAATACACAAAAACCCTCAAAGGCTACTAGAGAACACCCTCTCTATTTATAGCCTTCCATTAACGGGTTCCCCATTTGCTTTATCCATTAGTTATCAACAACTCTGCGCTTTATCCATTAGCGCCAACAACCTGCGTGCTTTACCCGCTAAACCCGAACGGAGCCCGCTCCCGCTTATGCTGACCTCGCAAAATTACCATTTCGCCCCCTGCACCTTCCGGGAAGCTTCCATGCTCCTTGTCATCCACGACTCGCAACCACATCGAATCTCAACCGTCTTGACACATCGACCGTTCGACCTCGACACCGCTGTGTCTGGTCCGGTCACCTCGTGTCTCCCACGACTCCGTCTCGACGTCCTGCAGCCAACACAGACAAGAAACACATCAAATAGCACCGCTCGATACATGTAAGCATAATAAAGTCCAAACCTATCGAATCATCAGAATATGCATCCTAATCCCATACGACCAAGTTTGACCAAGTCCGACCGAGCCCGTTACACCACGCAACGTCTTGGTCCGAACTAACCAACTCAAACTTGACTTTCCTAAAACGATGTCAATTACTCATCATACACACGGGATGACCTCCACATGGTCTCTCACTCGGCTCGCGGCTCGAGGAGGCGTTTAATGACACCGAGAATTATGCGGTCGGGCGTCTTGCCGAGGCGTGTGCGGCGCATCTGCGTTGTCCGCAGCGCATCTTTGGAGGTGTCGCGCTCCTTCCCGAGGGGATGCGGCGCGTGGCAGCGTGATTGGTGCGTCGGCGCCGCAGCGCCACCGTGGCACTTCACCTCCGCGGTTGACCTTGCATCGGTTGCTGCTCCGCCGGTTGAGCTTCCATCGGTTGCGCTTCCACCAGTTGAGCTTCCATCGGTTGCGCTTCCACCGGTTGAGCTTCCATCGGTTGTGCTTCCACCGGTTGACCTTCCAGGGGTGGGGGGACAGGTATATATGTATGTGTTACCTCCACCGTAGGGTCGCCCTTCCCCGTCTTTAGCTATTCACTGCAGCGGTTTCTGCTACGGCTAAGATGATCTCTGTTCTCAAAAATAGGCCGCCTTTGTTCCTCTGCATTCTCTGACAACACTGTTTGATAGCGAGCGAGCGAATAACGCGATCGAGAATCTTGATGAACAGAAGGAGGCCCATTTTTTATTTCGGCCGAAACTTATCGTAAATCCCCTATCGCGCGGTGATCACGGGAGGCGGACGGTGGATTTTCGCCATGGCGCCCGATCAGTGCGGAATCGAAGTAGCCGGTGGAGCCGCTCCACCGAGTCAATGCTGGAGTCGAAGTCGGGGTCGGTCTGCGGACTCACTCGAGACGGGCTTCGGAGTTTTCGCGCGGACGTCATGCGATGTACTGCTTCGCTCGCTCCCTGTCGGAGTTGGTCCGTCACGGCGAAGTTGTGTATGTCCGACTTCGCTCCGTGGCAGCTCCGTGGACGTGTTGGCGGAGTGGGATGCGGAGCGACTGGTTGGTGGCCCGCATTCCACCGCGGGTCGGTTCTTTGGTAGAGCCGCCTCGTGGGGTCAAGGCGAAATCAAGTCGAGTTGCTTCAGCGGAGGCGGAGTCGGCGTCAAAGCCATAGTCGGGGATCGGTTGGTGGCCTACTGACATAGCATTGATGGCCCCGCGAATCGCGCCAACGCTTGGCACGATGGGAAGTGGGCCACGCCGTGCGACCGCACGACCTGGCGCGATAGGAAGTGGGCCACACCGCGCGACCGCACGACCGTAGTCATGCATTCGTTCCCGAGGGGACGGACGCGTGGTAGGACACGATTAGCACGTCGTGCACTATCAGGCTATTGCACGGCGTTGCAGCGTGGGATTGGCTCGTCGTGCGTCGATAGGTGGTCACAACCGCGATCGTGCGCATGGGCGGCCGCGCCCCCTCGGCTTCCACCGGTTATGCCTCCCGATCGTGGGGGAGGCGAGCGGTTCAGCTTCCGTCGATTGTACTTACCGGCGGTGTGGCGGGTGAAGGGGCTTTATATACCCCTTTTGACACCGCACCGGCATTCTGCTTCGCATATCTTCCGCCCCCTTTCTCTTTTGCGCTCTATGCTCTCACCCCCTTTGCTGCCGCGCTGTACCTATTGCATCGTACCCGTCGTCGTTTGGCTCCTAGAGAACAATGGCCCGTGGCGAAGAGCATGCTCATCGTGTCGGCGGTAGCGCCTCGTCCCGGCGGTCATCGCCGATCGAGGTGGAGTACGTGCTAGATGGGCGCGAGCCATTGCTGGTGGACAAGTGGTGGCTGGCGGAAGAGAAGATGGAGGGTCCTTGCTCCCACGTCTTGGGCCCGACACTCGCGATGGAGGAGACGATCCGAACTTTGTTGCTTGAGGGAAGCTGTCGACCGCCATGAGGTGTGCCTACACCCCCGATGACGAGGCGGGCCACACCGGAGGAGTCGGAGGCGATCGTCTTCGTCGCGTACCTTGACGCCGACCCAGATTCAAAGACCACGATCGTCGGCGACACACGCAATAGCTCGCTTAAACATTTCTGGCCACGACGAAGGCATGTTGGCCTAGCTCCTCGCTGTTTGCGTTCCTCCATGACGCACGATGCCAGCCAAAAAGGCTGAAAGGAGGGGTGTTCTCCAACTTCGGTAGCGTCAACTTCGTTCTGCGGCCCCAGTGCTCGTAGATCTTCCCCGCCACCCTACCCGCACGAAGTGGGAGGTGAAGCTGGATGAAGCGGTGGTTCTACCTTCACGTGGCGAGTGGGCGGACTCGAGTGCATGGGCGTAATATCGTTCAACACCTCCGGGCGTGATGATCGACGATGAGGACAGGCGGAGGGCCCGAAGACTTGTGGGGATCACTCTTCGGTTCAACATGTGCGACCTCGCCGAGGAGTTCGTCATGTATGGTGTGACACCGCTTGCCGATGGGTGGCGCCTCCCGTCTGGAGGCCTCCAGCGCGACGGTGTTCGGCCGTCCACATCGTCGCTGCCAAGGCCCTGCAATCCTCGTAAGTTTTGCATATGTTTTTTTAGTTCGCCTCGCCTTTCCCTATAGGGCTTGTCACGGGAGGCAGCGGAGGCGTGCTTGGTGGTCGTGTTCTTCTGGACCGTATGCGGCCAAGGAACATGACCTACGCATGACCGCAACCGAGGCGACAAGGCTAAAGCGAGATAAGCGAGGGTGTGCGAAGCCACAGGCATTCTTGGTCTTGCGCGCCATTCTTAATCTTGGCCAAGCTCACCGGGAGCGGTGATGACAAGGGAAGAGGATGCCCTCGAGCGAGGGCCCAATCCCCAGTCGTATCCCACCGGCCCACCGCTCCGTTAGTTCCGCTGGATCGGGGGCGGCGACCCGCCGACTCGCTCGGCGAGGTATGCCGATTCGAGCTTGAGACAAGTGCGGAGGGCGGCTCTGTGAGGACAACTAGGAGGCGGCGCATCGTCATTGTCTTGGGTTCTTGAGGTAGAGGAATCCTTGCCACGGTCTTGGCAAAGTGGCCGTGGACATAGTCGCCCTGCATCCGGAGAGGGGTTCATTATGTGACCGGGATCGAGGCCTGGCGCGATCCGATTCCGACACGAGGCCCCATTGTAACATCCCAAAATTTCCTTTTGCTTTTATTTAATTTTAAAGGATTTATTTGTTTTCTTCTGGTATTTATATTTAAGCCTAAAGCAAGAAAAAGTAATTTTAAGCATTTTATTATTTATAAAAGGAGTTATTTTAATTTTCTAAGTTTCCCTAAATTTTATAGAATTTTTGGGAATTTTCTGGAATTAAAATCAATTTTGAAGCCAAAATATATTTTATAAAATTTTAAAAGGACAAAAGAAGTTAAAATATTTTCCTAAGTATAAAATAGCTCAGGAATTTTCTATAATTTTCTGGAATTTTTAAACATTATTTGGTGTTTTCTAAAATATTTATAAGATTTCTAGCATTTTCTCAAAATGAAATCCGATTTTAAATCCGGATAATCCTCGTGCGACAAGTGTCGCAATGGATTAAATCCTCTTTTCTGATTTAATCCTAGCCTTCCATTTTCATTAAAATCGGTGGGACAAGGGCGCGCACGTGTCACCAATCCGGCGCCACTTCTTCTCTCTCCTTCTCTCTCTTACATACGGGTCCACTGTCATCACCTTCTTCTTCCTCCTTTCTTCTTCTTTCTTTCTCTCTCTCCTCTATTCTCGCATGCACGCCATGGCCGCCTCCTTCTTCTTCTCGTACCGAGTACCGCCTGACCACCGGACCCACCGTGCCACCGCCACTGGGAACGCCGCCTCGCCTCCCCGCCCGACCGAAAATCCGCCGCCATGAAAGCCAGCCCTCGTGCGTCGGCTCCTCTTCAATGGACGCCGCCTCGGCTTCCTCCCTCCTCCTCTCCCCTAGGCCATCAATGGCGCAATCCCAATCGCGTTTACACCGGCCGCTTAGCCTCCACGTGCGCGATTCCGTGACCCGCCCCCTCCTCCCTATATAAACCCCACCCCAAACTGTACCCGGCACCGCACCACCCGCCTCCCCTCTCCCCACCTCGGCTTCTCTCCCCGCATGGCCGAAGGCCGCCCATGCAGAGCACCGCCGCCTTCCTTCCTCTCCTCCACCTGCCGCCACCTCCCGCGCCTCCGGACCATGGCCGACGGTTGGAACCGCCACCTCCCTCTACCGCCGCCCGCCGGCCGCCCGGCCGGCGCTCTCTCGACAGCGCCGCCCGTGCCTCCTCTCGTGCGGCCACGTCGGCATGGTGGCACCGCGTGCGACCCGGTGGCGACCACGTGGCGGCCACCTCGACCCCTAAAAAGCCATGTCATCGTTTTATTTATTTTATTTATTTGATGATGTCATAAATCCGTTTTTCAATGCGAAAATAAATAAGAAAAATTGATCTTTTTCTTTTATCTGCTTTTCAAACTTCCAATGGCTATAATTTGCTCATTTTAACTCCAAATTGAAGCATTCAAATTTCTAAATTTTTCTAAAATCTAAACTATACATTTCTAAGCCTTTTCAAATTTTTAAATTTTATTTGAATTTTATTTGAATTCTTTCTTGGTTCTTCACATGTAGATTACGGTATTAGGAAGAAAGCAATTAGTGAAGAATTGACAACAAGCGACAAGGCAAGTTACACCTTTGACCATGTTGATCCTAATATTTAAAATTATTTATGTTGTTTCTAAATTAATATGCATGCCTAATTTTATTCAATTCTAGTTTAAATTCAATTTGAATAATAGTTATGCCTAAAACCTTTGTATAGCCAAATTTGACATCTCATGTCACCATACCTTGTAAGACCTAGATAAAACCTGGTTAATACATTAGTATTAACAAGAAATTTGATGAAAATGCTTAGCCATGCTTAAACTAATATTGTTTGGGACAATCTTTCACATAAAATGATAGACTTCAAAACTGGATTTTTGACTTTGGAAAGTCAGAATGGTTTACAAAATATTTCCAAGTAAAATATAAAACTGGTTTAGACTTAGGTAATGGTAAGATGGTGGGTGCTTGCTGGCATGCGTCGTAGTTGGAAGAATCGATGTGGATTGCCAGGTACACGGGTTTGAGGTATGGCCTAAGTCAAGTTAAGGACCGGTTTGTGAGCTACTTTTACAAAGTCACATAGTACTACCACAAGTCCGGTATGGGACAGACCTATCTAATTAATTTGCAAAGTTCCAACTAGTTATCGCTAAAGGTTGAATGTGAGCGTGGCGATGTCACGGGAAGTCTCACATGGCACAAGAAGGAGCTCCAACATGTGGATTCATGTTGTAGCAAAACCTTAGTGGCGGCGTTATCTAGTTGACAGCTAAGCATTGTAAAGGCGTTATCTTCAAGAAATAGGTTTCGAGCACGCCATATTTACGGTGGCTACACAGGCACCTATGGAAACCAAGAGCGTTGGAGGTTGAAGTGTTGATCTTCGCCAACATAGGAGATGAGGCAGCCTCCCATATCTTCGACGCTCCAATGCCTCGGACACCTTCTCCAGCGGATCCAAGATGCCGCTCATGAAGCAATCGCCAATTAAGGGACATCTATGCTCAAGATCTCCAACGCTCTACTTTCGATACTACCCAAGTAGGTTTCTGTCGGCACCAACGCGTTTTCTCCACCACAAGGTTCGAAGGCAACCCCGGCTTGTGCGCTAAATGCGATGCGCCAAGTCTTTGGACTATCGTGCCAAGCCACCTTGAGGAGTTAAGCTACATCTCGCAGAGACTTGAGTCCGAGGAAGAGTTGGCCAAGTACCAAGGCGAGGATGAGGGTTCTTACATCACCGTGTTGCCGCCAAAGCGTAAAACCCGGTCAATGGGTAGTAGTGCTAGCTATTAGAGGACTAGTTTAAGTTGTCTTTAAAAACGCTACCTTGTGAGTCGTTATTCCTTTGTCAATGACCTCAAGACTACCTTTATTAATGAAGTATTTTCTTGATGTTATTTAAGTCTTTGAGTTATTCTGTGCTTTTGTTGGTGGGAATGTTACATAGACCTTCTCCTAAGTCTTCTCTCTTTCCTCTAAATCTGGAGTCTGCAGCAAGATGGTGAACACCAGAAGGAATGCCATCGAAGGAAACCCCAATGATAATGCCGGAGCACCAGGAAATGAAGCCGCTCCTATTCCTCCACCTCTGCCGACCATTGGACCAGATTGGGCTCAGTTGATGGCCAATCAAACGTAGTTGATTCAGCTTTTGGCTCAGACTATCAATAATCCAGCTCAACAGATTCATCAGCCATTAGCTCAAGCTCCCAGAACCGTTTGCCTGAATTCTTGAGAATAAGGCCTCCGACTTTCTCAAGCAGCTCCGAACCAATGGACGCTGACGATTGGCTTCGTACAATCGAAAAGAAGTTGGACATTCTGCAATGTTCCGATCGAGAAAAAGTCCTATTTGCTACCCACCAGTTGAATGGGCCAGCTTCAGAATGGTGGGATACTTTCACCGATTCTCATGCCAACCCTTAGGCTATTACATGGGATGAGTTCGTGCGAAATTTCGGAAGGCTCACGTTCCCACCGTACCATAGCCACGAAGAAGGAGTTGAGCCTGCGCAAGGAAGGCGCTACGTTAGCGAATATCTGCGAAGTTTAATCACCGTCACGCTCGCGCGGAAGATGTAGCAACTGACGAGGTTTCTAGAAGGACCGAATGACAACCTTTACATTCGGTTGATTTGGTGACTACACAGATTTCCATCAACTAGTTAGTAAAGCCATCCGCCAAGAGGCAAAGTTTATAGAAATGGAAAATAGGAAGCGAAAGATGGCTGCACAAAAGAGAATCGAGGAGGATATCCAGAGCTCGCACCACTCCCATGAGAATAGTCAGGTTCAAGACACCCTTCAACAAATTCAAGCCGCAATCAAGCAACTTGAAAGCCGATAATCCGTCCACCTATGCCAAAACAATCGACCTAATACTCCGCGGTCATGGCGGGTGCCCAAAATACCGCCTCGCCCGAAGGAGTGACTTGTTTCTATTGCAAGGAGACAGGGCATTATGCCAAATCTTGTCCAAAGAAGCTTCAAGTTGCAGCTAATGCAAGTGCATCAGGAGGACAGACCCCAAGACCGCAATTTCAGAAACAGGAGGACTTGATCAAGGGACGCGTGAACCATATCACTGCTGAAGAAGCACAGACTGCGCCAGATGTTGTGCTAGGTATGTTTCTTGTGAATTCAGTACCAGCATCAGTTCTTTTTGATTCAGGAGCATCCCATTCTTTCATTTCAAATGCTTTTGTGGTTAAGAATGGAGTAAGGACGATACCTTTGGGTAGTTCCATGTTAGTTCATTCTCCACGGGGCAAAGTTGAGGCAAGCACCTTGTGTCCAAAAGTAGAACTGCTCATAGATGGGATTTTGTTCTTAGCAGACCTTATAGTGTTGGAATCTCAAGGGTTGGATATCATTCTTGGAATGAATTGGTTAGCCAAGAACAATGGACAAATCAATTGTGTTAGCCGATCCATTTCCCTCACCAATGATCAAGGAGAAGAAGTGACATTCATTCCTAAAATTCCTGAAAAAGGAATATGTGTTGTTAATCAACTCCAAGCCCTAGAAGAGGTGCTAGTTGTGCAAGATTATCCAGATGTTTTTCGGAAGAGTTACAGGAATGCCAGGATAGGGAAATTGAGTTTGTAATTAACTTAGTTCCGGGCTGCTCCAATTTCAAGAGACCGTCTGAATGCCGACAAATGAGCTAGTCGAGTTAAAGCAACTTCAAGAGTTAGAAGAAAAGGGTATATCCGTCTAAGTTCTTCACCATAGGGATCACCAGTTTTGTTCGTTAAGAAGAAGGATGGAAGTATGAGGATGTGCGTGGATTTTCGAGGACTCAATGAAATTACAATCAAGAACAAGTATTCATTGCCCAGAATAGATGATCTGTTTGATCAGCTGAAAGGAGCAAGTATTTTCTCCAAAATAGACTTGAGATCAGGATATCATCAGCTAAAGATTAAAGTTGAGGACATTCCCAAGACTGCTTTCTCCACTCGTTATGGACATTATGAGTTCACAGTAATGTCGATTGGATTAACTAATGCGCCTGCATATTTCATGAGTATGATGAATAGCGTATTTATGGAATACTTGGACAAGTTCATTGTGATCTTCATAGATGATATTCTTATCTACTCAAAGGATAAAGAAGAGCATGAGAAACATCTTTGGATAACTTTGGAAAAGCTTAGAGCGCATCAGCTTTATGCTAAGTTTAGTAAATGCGAATTTTGGTTAAGAGAAGTTGCCTTTCTGGGGCATATTGTGTCAGCTGAAGGAGTCGACAAAGGCCTGCGAAAAAAGTTTTCAGACTCTCAAAAGTAAGTTAGTCTCAGCACCAGTACTTATCCTACGAGATGTGCATAAAGACTTTGAAATATTACGTGATGCTTCCGTCAAGGTCTTGGTTGTGTTTGATGCAAGAAGGCCGGTGATAGCTTATGCATCTCGTCAGTTAAGACCTCATGAAAGTAATTATCCTACTCATGACTTAGAATTAGCAGCCATAGTGCATGCTCTAAAAATTTGGCGTCATTATCTTATTTGGTAACCGCTGTGAAGTATATACAGATCATAAGAGCTTGAAGTATATTTCACCCAGGCAGAACTCAACTTAAGGCAGAGAAGATGGCTTGAGTTAATAAAAGATTATGATATTGGAATCCATTATCACCCAGGTAAAGCCAACGTTGTGGCCGATGCACTCAGCAGAAAATCTTATGAAAAGAATGTTTTGGTAGAAGCAGACCAAACCCGACTTCAGGAAGGAATCTCCATCTAAGTTTAAATTCAGGAAAAGCAAGGTATTCTTGCGGTTTAGAATTCAATCTACTCTCACCGGACGGATCAAGGAAGCTCGAGAAAGTTGGCAGTATATTCGAAATCAAGAAAAATATGAGAAGAGGCAAAGAACCTGGATTCAGTGAAGATGAGCACGGAACTGTTTGGTATGAAAACCGTGTATGTGTACCTAATAATCAAGAGATCAAGAATTTAATTCAGCAAGAAGCACATGAAACCCCATACTCAATCCACCGGACGTACCAAGATGTACCAGGATCTTAAAGAAAGATATTGGTGGGTTAGTATGAAAAGGAAGCTAGAATTTATTGATGCATGTGACACTGTCAAAGGGTCAAAGCGAGAACATCGAAGCGGCATGACTCTTGCAACCTTTGCCTATACCAGTTGGAGGTGGGAAGAAATAGGCATGGACTTCATAAGCTGGACTACCGAACTCAATGCTGGTATGACTCTATCTGGTTAATAATTGACGGGTTAACTAAAGTGGCACATTTATACATCAAAACTACATACTCGAAGTAAGCTAGCGGTGTACATGTCCAAGATTGTGTGTCGCATGGGTCCTAAAAGATAGTGTCGAGATAGAAGTGGGTTCACCTCCGGTTTTGGAAGAAAATCCTTGAAGAATTAGGAAGTAAGCAACTTGATCTGACTTATCATCCCAGACAGATGGGCAAACAGGCGAGTAAATTAGATTCTAGAAGATATGCTAAGAGCTTGTGCTTTGGATTTTGAAATAGTTGGGATAAGTCGTTGCCCTATCGAGTTCTCTTATAACAATAGTTATCGGACCGGTTCTGAGATGGCACCTTTGAGGCACTTTATGGCGAGAAAATGCGGGCGCCTTTACTTTGGGAGCGACCAAAAATTCGAAGATGCTAGCCCAAACCTTCTCCATGGCGTTGAAGAAAAGTAAGGAAAATCGGGGACAAATTAAAAATAGCTCGGTCAAGGCAAAGAGTTATCAGACAATCAGCAGCAGACTTAACCTTTGGAGTCAACGACTATGTCTACCTAAGAGTATCCCGCTTAGAGGAGTAAAAGATTTCAAGCAAGAGGAAAACTTGCACCAAGATATGTTGGACCTTTCAAAGTTTTAAGTCAAAGGGAAGTTGCTTATCGAGTTGGATCTACCGCCAAGTTTGTCGAGTACACAATTTTTCCATGTGTCCCAATTAAAGAAGTGTCTCAAATTCCAGTGAGCAAGCGACTTTGAAACCTTAGATCTTCAAGAAGATCTTTCTTATCAGGAGCAGCCCATCAAGATCTTAGAAACATCAGAACGTCAAACCAGAAAGAGAACAATCAAGTTTTGCACGATTCGATGGAGCAACCATACCGAAGATGAAGCAACCTGGGAACGAGAAGAGGATTTGAGAGCCAACCATCCCCATCTCTTTGCTAGCTAGCCCAAATCTCGAGGGCAAGATTTCTTTTTAGGGGGGTAGGTTTGTAACATCCCAAAATTTACCTTTTGCTTTTATTTAATTTTTTGGGATTTATTTGTTTTCTTCTGGTATTTATATTTAAGCCTAAAGCAAGAAAAAAGTAATTTTAAGCATTTTATTATTTATAAAAGAGTTATTTTAATTTTCTAAGTTTCCCTAAATTTTATAGAATTTTTGGGAATTTTTGGAATTAAAAATCAATTTTTGAAGCCAAAATATATTTTATAAAATTTTAAAAGGACAAAGGAAGTTAAAATATTTTTCCTAAGTATAAAACAGCTCCAGGAATTTTCTATAATTTTCTGGAATTTTTAAACATTATTTGGTATTTTCTAAAATATTTATAAGATTTCTAGCATTTTCTGAAAAATGAAATCCGATTTTAAATCCGGATAATCCTCGTGCTGACAAGTGTCGCACAGGATTAAATCCTCTTTCTGATTTAATCCTAGGCTTCCATTTTCATTAAAATCAGGCGGACAAGGGCGCGCCACGTGTCACCAATCCGTAGCCCACTTCCTCTCTCCTTCTCTCTCTCTTACATACAGGGCCCACATCATCACCTTCTTCTTCCTTCTTTCTTCTTCTTTTCTTTCTCTCTCTCCTCTATTCCTTGCCGCACGCCATGGCCGCCGCCTCCCTTCTTCTTCTCCGCGGTTATGGACATGTCGAGTAAGGTTTTTCACAGATTAGACTTTGTTTCTATTTAAAATCCTGTTTATGGAAAATCTGATTATCTTTTGTAAAATTGGTCCGGGTAGGATACCCGAGAATAGGTTAGTGTTGGTGGAGCCTCACTAACGTTATTAACAGATAAATTCTATTTCTAAGTATTATTCCAACTTGACTTTGGTCATAATTACGATGTTACTTTGAACATTGCTTTTCATGCAAATCAACCATAAGACCTTTCTTTGACATTCACCTATGCATGCATTACTTTGTTAAATCCACGGTGTAACTTGTGGAGTACGTTTGTACTCATGTGGCTATATCTAACTCTTTCGGAGGAAGCTTTCGACAATTGCGGTGAGGACTACGACTAGGCCACGTCTTCTGATCAATTAGCCTTGTGGGAAAAATTTGGATGGGCTGCTACTATTTTATGTTTCCATTGTCTATTTTGTGTGTTATGCTCTATTGTAAACTTTGGCTTTAAAGCTCAAACTTTTGCTATAATAATTTATGGTTGTATGTGAGATATACATCATTTGTGAACTTGTGTGCACTAGCTTTTCACAGGATAGTCACGATTAACACGAGAGGGTTAGGAGTCGTTGCTCGGGTCCCAACACCCACCAGTGACCTCCTCGGCGGCATCGATGCGCTCGTGGCTCGAGCCAAGGCGGTGACACCCCAAGCGACCCCATCGGTGGCGCAGAAGGTTGGCTTAACTTCCTTCCATACCATCCATGAGGGTCTTCTGGAGCTTCGACGGTACCTTCTATTAGTAGAATCGCGGTCCCGGTCGTGAACAATCCTCAAGGGTGGAGATGTCCGCGAGTGGCGTCGAGTCGGCACCCTCGAGATTGTCACGCAGGAGGCTACAGCAAAGCTTGGAGGACTTCGTCCCATTTGGAGATGTTGTGGGCTTGCAGCAGGACCGCGACAGTCTGATCGCCAACTTGGATCGGCGGGCCTGGCGGCGTGCGGGTCGGAGCTCTGGAAGGTGCGCTAGCGACCTCGAAGATAAGGGTGAGTCTTGATTTTGATGATGTGTGCCATCATTTGAGGGTTTGCTAACATTGCGTTGTGCGACCCTCGCACTTCTCGAAAGCGCACCCTTCGACCCGCGAGAGGGGCGCTAGAGGGGCCATTGCGAGATGGTGAAGAGGCCACATGTGTTGCCGAAGAGGCCCACTCGAGTCAGAGACGATCGTGTCCGGCTCCTAGAGACAAAGGCGTGAAGGCAATTTCGGGCCCAGAGCACTCATGGCGGAGGCACAGCGCGGCCCAGGGAGCATGATGGCTTGCTCGGCGGATCGCCATCTTTGGAGGAGGAAAAGCCGCCTCACGGCGTCACAGGGGAGAAGAACCGGCAGCGAGGCGATGCCTCGATGATGGCATGGGATGTCATCTTGGCTCTAGAAGCGCCCTCGAAGACCTCTCCGTCGATGTGCCGCCTCGCACTTCTGGTCCCGAAGACCTATCGCGGATGCTTCGTCGAATCGGGGAGGCCTCCAACCTCGCTCTCAGCGCCGCCAAGTCCTTCGGTAACCACTGCTCCTTCGTGACCTCGCATATAGCCTTTGGGATGCTTCAACACTGAGGCTGTCAGCACGTCGAAGAGCTAGATGACTAGCTAGAGATGCTTGGTCGGAGCCGTGGTGATGTCGGGCGGCATCTTGCGTGACCAGGCCTTTCATGAGTGCATCGGGGACTACATCGGGAGGCTGCGGCGAAGGTAGAGCTCTGACGGTCCCTCGTGGCGAAGGGACTTGGGCGATGGATCGGCGAGGTTCCACGCGCGCAGGCGGGCGGCGCGGCGCAAACCCATAGGTGTGGGGGGTCGTAGTGTGTGGCGTTTGCATTATGCGCACTTTTCTTTTCTTCTTTTGTGTAGTGGTGGTCGGCTGCTGCCTTTTACGAATAAGCGAAGTGCCTCCGTGTCGATCGCTGTGTTGTTTTGCCGGGCATTTGCTTGATAGGGCGGTTGCCGGTCTCGAGCGTCGTGACCAGGCGTCTTGACGTGGGGATGGGCGAGGACTCGCTAACTTTGGGCAGCTCGGGCTTCCGCGGTCGACCTCGACATGGGAATATATTAAGGTGGAGCCGGCGAAGGCACCTAAACTCTCAAGTGCACTGCGTACATTAGCTCTTCGCAAATGTGGTTGCGGTGCTCCTGTAAATATTCTTTACAAATATAATAAAGGCTTGGGTGAGATCGTGTCCGTAAGCTTTTCATGACTGCATTTGTCCGTAGCTATCCGTAGGAATTCGTAGGACTTAGCGGTGACGGGTGGCGACTAACAAGCGACCGCTCGGCGCTCCATCCCTACCCTTCAAGTGGCGGCGTGGGCGACTAGGCGTGACAGAGAGCTCTTGGTCCCTACCCTTGAAGTGGCGGCGGCGGGATGGCGACTAGCCGGGCGATCGCTCGGCGCTCAGTCCCCTACCCTTGAGTGGCGGCGGCGGGGTTTGCGACTAGCCCGGCAGCCGTTCGGCGCTTCGTCCCCTACCTTTATACTCACGAAGAGTGTGTGACTTATTTTATACTCACGAAGAGTGCGTCTGAGAGACCGCGTGTCTTGTTTTATACTCACGAAGAGTGCTGGCGGATCACGATCCTCCGCGATGTGGTAACAAAAATGAGACAAGTTTCGCAACCGAATGGACCTTATTAATGTCCCGTTTATGCAGGCGAGCAACTAAAAGAAGGTACTAACCAGCGATCGCTCGAAGACAAAGGTGGCGATGGCGCTATTCTTGTGTGTGACGGGGGATGCGAGGAGCTTTTGGTCTTTGGTCGAGACTCTAGTCTTTGGAGCGACTAGCGCGGAGGGCCCGTGAAGTGCTTCTTGAGTCGTTGGAAGCCCTCGTGTGGTCTTTTCGGGATGTTTCTTGGTGGGCCTTGTGGTGCGGCCCCGGCCCCAAGCTCTATCTTGCCGGGCGAGGTCACGATCACCGGGTGGTGATGATACCTTGCGGGCAGGAGCTTCATGCATAAGAAGCCATGGTGTGGGACCGCCCGAAGGAGTTGAGGTTGGGCGCCCGGTGGCATTGTGCAGTGCAGGGCGTCGGCGACGTCGAAGGTGGCGTCCTCGCTCCTGCGTTGTCCCCTTGGCCAAAGAGACACGGGCGCATGTCGGCCTCGCCTTGATGGGCGGCGCGAAGCCTGTGGTGAGATTCCAGAGGGACCCGGGAGGACTTGAGGATCCCCATCTGAGTCGAAGGCCGCGCGAACAAGATGTTCGCCGAGCTGCCTCCGTCGACCAAGGCAGCGTTTGACATCGCACCGCGATGGCGACACAGATGACCGAGGATCTGGTGAGGAACTCAACGCCCGCTGCGTCGGTGGGCATGAAGGTGATTTCATCTTGGGCCCACTCGATGGTGCTGCGCGGGTATCTTTGCCACATGGTGTAGCCTCCGCACGTGGGCCTTCATTGCCGCGCGAGGAGAACTCCAATGAAGAACCCGGAGATAGCGTTTATTACGCGCTAACCTCCCTCGGGGCTTGGATTCGCGAGGCCTTCTTGGGGTTCTTGTCGTGAGCTTGAATCATGAGGGGCCCTCACCGGGTTCTTGCCTATGGGCTTGAATCCACAAGGGCTCCTCACAGGGCTGCTACCGTGGGCCACGACGGGCGGCTCCCTTCGAGGTTCGTCCCTAGCGGCGCTCTGTCGGAGCGCGCGATGGTGGTGCATATCCGCGTGTTGTGGCCACACGGCCATGCAACTCACACCACGAGACTATAGAGCTGGTCTTCTTGTTACGCACGGGAGTGCATCGTCGCGACCACAGGCCTCGCCCTCGGCATGCGACCTGGCGACCTCGGCCACGACCGGTGTGAGCGCATCTTTGGAACCGCCCACGATGTCGAAGATGTGGCAGTTCTCTGGGACTTGCGGCTGCGCGTTGGACTTGTCACCCGACGTGTCCTTAGGCTTGGCGTCTTTAGCTCGAGCATCCCGAAGACTCTTGCTTGCGCTTGCCCTTGAGGAGCCCTCCGGTGCATCTTCGTTCTTCGCAGGGCGCCGCTTGATTAGTGTCGGTGAAGTAGTCGCCTTTGCGTCGTCGTCGTCCTCCTCCACCCTCGCATACTCCTCCATCTTATCGAAGGCTTGCGGCCGTCTTAATTGGCTTCGTGTTGTATTCACCAGTGACCCTAGGTAGAGGCCTTGTATCGCTGCGTTGATAATGGTTGTCTCATTGGCGTCCTTCACTGCGCGGACCTTGTGAAGCACTTGAAGTAATCTCGGAGCTTCTCAGGGTTTTGCTGACGACAAGAGGCTGGTCCGTGTCGGCGCTCGGCGTAGTTCCCACGGAAGTTGTTGTGAGGCGATCGTGGACTGCTCCACACGCATAGATGGAGCTTGGCTCTCGGTGAAAAAACAAGAGGCGCCACTCCTTGCGGTGTGAGGGAGCCCTTCTCTTTGGTGGTGTCGTCTCGCCTCGGCTTCGATGGTAGTCTCGTATGCAGACGAACTCACGGTCCGTGTTGCCTTTGTCTGACTTCGATGGTCTTGGGGAACTTGAAGTCCTCCGGCCATACCGATTATTGCGAGCCCACGGAGGGGACTCAATTCATGCGCCGCCATGAGAGCCTTGACCCAGGCGGGGCGTCATGGCTGTGACCAGGCGGGACTTGTTAGCTCGAGCCTCTTGTATGTCCCTTGCGGCTCATGATCCACCAACTCCCTGCGGTGTGGCGATGGCTACTAACAGGCGTTCTCCACCGTCGCCGAGGTTGCGGTAGTTGGGCAGCGGGTTGCACCGCCGGGCTGGCAGCAACCACGGCTTGCGCTCCGGAACATTGGGCACATCGAGGCGGTGGCGGGGCGGCGGCGGGACCGTGCTGCCGTCAAGGCCTCATGTCGCTCCCTCACCGTCTTGGCGGTGGCGGCGCGCGTGATGGCTGGTCCCAGCGTCGGCATTCCGGCGATTCGCTCGGTACTCATGCGGTTGTCGCGCCAATGGTTGGGACGACCGTCGCGCCCTGGCGTTAGGGTCGGCGATGTAACGCGGCGCTGCCACTCGTGCCCGTGGGTGCGGCGCCATCGCCCGCACATGTGTGATGTGTGTCCCCGGCGCTTCTTCGTGCTCCTCTTCTTCTTCGCCCTGCCGATGATGAAGCCTTCTTTAGTGCCATCCTTTTCGGTCTTGAGCTTGCTCTTGTCGTCCCCAGACGATGCCAAGCTGTTGTGGTTACCAACCAAGCGGTATAGATGGTAGTGGAGAGTTAGGTGAGCAATGCTTGGGGCCTTCCCATGACCAGATGCCGCCTTATATATTCACATGGGGAGTACTTTACAGTTATGCCCTTACACACAGGTATCCCTCTTGAGGGTACATATGTCATTACATCGTCCCATTTTGGGCTTCTGGTCTTCTAACGGTAAATTTGGGTTTAGGTAGGGGCCACCCTACAACACATGGAAAGTCTCAATCATGGAGCACTGGACACCATGGTTCTATACTCCTAGAGTATGTACTCCCACTTCTAATATACCATTTAATGGTGTTGTTATACCTCTTTATCTATTTGAACATACTCTAATAATAATTATAAGATACTCCAAAGTGAGTTCCATGAAAATTTCATGAAAATCTACCTTTTATAGTATATTTTGTATATACTTATTTTATACATGGAAAAGTATATATAGCAAAAATAAAGGACTCACGATAAAATTTTCAACCAAGTTGTCTTGAAGTATCTTAAATATACCAAAAGTGATAAATAGGTATAAAATAGTCGTTTAAGTGGTATATTGGAGTATGTACTCCGAGATACGGAAAAGGCTTGTTATATATATAGGACACTGAAATGGGGGCACCATGGTGTCTCGGCACCAAGTCTCCCTGCCTTTGGATTGCTTTTAGATGCGTGCAAGTGCAATGATATATAATATATCAAGCAAAGGCGTTAACATTCATTAATTCAAAAAGCATTGATTTAGAAAAGAAGTTATTGATTTAACATCTTGAATCAATCATGGATGGAAAGTCTTAATCATGGAGCACAGGGCACCATGTGCCTTTATTATTTATCGATAATATTTTTGAACGACACTTGTAAAATCCAGATCGGTAATTATTTGTAACGAGCAAGGTTTGTCGTCATTGATGTCGGACCCGAGTTTACTATCCGGAATCCTCTATGATTTATTGTATTATTCCTGGATCGTTAGATAGTACTCACGGATACGAAAATGAATATCAAATACATACCATGCGGAAGCATAAATAAAATAGTAAACTTACATGGGCGATTAGGTGAAATCGATAAATTACAGTGGAAGAGCGAAGCACAGGGGGAACCCTCGGGACATGTCCACGGTAGCCAGCTGGATGTTCGCGACCTGAACCTTGACATCTTTATCTTCTTTGCCATCATAACCAATAGAGTTGCCGGTGTAGCGATCGATTCTTGATTACGGATTTGTTGTGAGAGCGGTGTGAGCACACTAATCACCGTGCTCGTGAGCCAATACACGAATGCAAATAAATAGTATGCATGACTTATCAAAGGAAGGCTCGGATTGTTTTATTTGCGAGAATTGCTTTGGTAGCATTATCATTATTGAATCATAGTGTTATAGTTGCTACCTAGGACTCCTGCAGCGATTTTCCATAGTTGACTTAATCCACCAAAGATACACTTTCTTTCTTGATTCTTGTCTAATACTCCGAGCAGTGAGTGTCATTATTTACTTAATCCACAGAACATATTCCTTCCAAATTGATTCTTGTCTAAGACTCCAAGCAGTGTGACATCATTTAGTTAATCCATGATCATACACTTTCTATATTGATTGTTGTGTGTCATTATTTACTTAATCCACGAACATATTCCTCAAATTTATTATTGTCTAAGACTCCAAACAGCGAGTGACATCATTTAATTAATCCACCGATCATACACTTTCTATCTTGATTCTTGTCTAAAACTCCGAACAACAAGTGACATCATTTAGTTAATCCACCGATCATACACTTTCTATATCGATTGCTGTCTAAAACACCGGACAGCGAGTGTCAACATTTAGTTAATCCATCGATCATACACTTTATATATCGATTGCTGTCTAAAACTCGAACAGTGAGTGACATCATTTAGTTAATTCACCAATACATTTTGTATTACAATTCCTAATAATCCAATCTTGTAATCACTATTTACCAACTCTTTACATATGAATTCTAATGATTCTCTAACATGATTACTTTTAAGCCACGAAATCCTTCATGTATCGGGACATTCTAGCAATTCTATCCTTTACATTAATGATCCAAATCCATAATTTGCTCTTCCATAATCAACCTTATTTTCCATTGTCTATCTCTAACTAATTCATGAGATTTCTCCACCAAGAATATTATTAATCGAGTTTATACCCCAATTATCATATCCCCAAATTTCCACAAATTCAATTCATCCATCTAGATCAAATCCTATTAATCCAATTAAATCCGACAATTACCTTTGCACTCTTTTAATTCTCCAAAATCATTTAAATCATCTATCTAGCCTATCCATTCATTTAGACTCCACCAATTTATTCCTCCTAGCATCCATTTTATCATTTTATTTTTTATAATCGACATGAATCCATAACATCTTTGCGTAATTACCACAACATCATCTTCCTTTCTTGTGACTCTATTTATTCTTCGACATTTTATCTTATGAGAAATATTATCATTATTTGCTATTGAAATATAATACATAGAAATTTCCTAAGACTTAGCAGTTTGAACAAAAACATAATATGTAAGAGAATGCAATAATAGTAGCGATCCGATTTCATCCACCGTTACATGGCATACATGCCATATGCTTAATTCTTGATTATAGCAGCAACTTATCACTAGGGCGACACCGAGGCAACACAAATCAAAACCTTCCTTTGTCCTCCACTTTTCCATTCCCACCCACAAAGTTTTGAAATAGAACTATATAAGGTTAAGTTCCCATGTCCGCCCATGGCCAGTGAGCACGGCTATTCGGTTGTTTTGACTCTGCGAGTTTGTACACTTTCACCACAGAGACAATCAACTCGTTACCCCACATGATTCCTTAGTCATGTGGTTGAGCGGACTCATCAAGTGACTTTTCAAAATATCTAGTTCCTTTTATCATCTCACCTTATGGGCTTCTCCCACTTGCGGTTGGTCCCATCTATGCACTGGATGTTCCCCACAATTACTAACGCAGCGGCTCCACTCCCATAGCGCTTAGAACAGTGGGAAACTTCACATTCCACTTGGTGTCCCTTTAGGCCTCCTTGCCCTTACGTATCCACTTCTCTCCACTACGGTGAGATGAGTTCGGGAGTTTCGATAAATTTACTTAGCCAAGTTGTACTTTACAGACTTGTGGTTGCATTGTTTTACATAGGAAGTCATGACAAGATTTGGTCCTTAGGGGTATCTGGGTGGTTCTACCACTAACCATTTTGTGCTTCCTTTACACACACACCCCAAACCATCGCCTAGATATTCATATCCAACACATATCGGTCATTACCACCATGTGCGCCAACTAAATTTTCTCATGTTGAAAAGTGATGCATGGGTGTTCATGCGCCCATGAATAGCTAAACAATACTAAGCATGTCATATAATTACGGACTTATTTTGAAAGGTTACTATCATAATTTTGCTAGGGTGACAAGGTTCATATAATCAAGTATTCAAAGGGGTATAATATCAATCAAGGTAAACATGGGCATATAACTAAGATCTTAAATTAAACATGTATTTGTATATAACTAAGATCTTAAATTAAACATGTATTTGTATATAAAGTAATTTACAAAAAATGTAGGTTCAACATGATCAAAGTATTGACTACTTCTTGCGGTTCTTGTGGTCTTGAGCCCACCTGGCAGCTTTTAAGAGCTTGGTTCTTATCTTCACTTTGCTCTTGAGCACACTTGATCCTCGATTCTTGGGACTCAATTTCTAATTACGTGCTAAATGGTGAACACGAATAAAGGCAAATGACTCAAAAGATCCAAATAAATCCGAATAATTTTGTTTTAGTTTTATTATGAGTTAATAGGCGATTCGGGTGGTGTGAGACAAGGTTGGTTATATAAGGCTATATTTTAATATTTTTATTTAGCAAAATCTACCTCTAAGGTTTATTTAAGATTACATGTTAAATATTGGACACCTATTCCAATTATTATTAGGGTATCTTTACTTAATTTAAACATTTAACCAAAGCCACTTTTCTTTATTAATGCCTTTAATTAACTTAGATTTAAAGTAAATACTAGAGGCACATTAATCGTTCATGGTGGTAACTAATTCAAATTTAAATATCCCATAATCTCTTTTACATCCTAATCAAATTTTATTAGCTTCTCTAAATGATTCTCTAATTCCCTTGATTTTCATTAATTCAAATGAGCTCTAAAATTCATGGTTCTAGTTCCATTGGACAGATCTTGAATTTAGATGAATTTAGAAATTTGTTTCATTCAGTTTGGAGTTAAAATGAATAAGTTATGCCTATTTAAAGTTTTCGGTTTCATTAAATCTAAAATTATTAAATCGGCGGTGGGGCCCACTTGGCGGTGACTCCATTCATCGGGCGCTGATAGGTGGGGCCCAGGTTGTTAGTGGGACACGCGTGTGGCGGTCGCTACAGGTGGGGCCCACCGGCCGAAAAAAAAGCAAGCTTCGACCTCGTATTGTGGGCGGGGCTCGAGCAGCGGCCGAAAGTCGGGGGAAGAATGTGGCCCTTGCGGAGGGCAGCTCGGTGTTGCTTACCCATATAGGCGCATAAACCTCATAAGGGTGCGGTCTCACCTTGGGCGGGGGAGCTCGGGGCGGTTATGGGAGGCGGTGGCGCCGGCAGGCGGCGGAGAGGTGGCGGGGAGGGCAAAGCAGGTTCTTTGGAGTCTCGTGGATGCGAAGGAGGTGTCGGCGGCGGGGATCGCCGGAGGGTGTCGGCGATGGCGGCGGACAAGTTTGAGGCGCTCGGTGGCGAGTGCAGGCGACGGGGAGCTCGGTTGAGGCAAGGAATCTGGCAGCGATGACAGGGGATGGTGTAGGGAGTAGGAATCGGGTTTTATGGCGGAATCGGCGGTGTGGAGGATGCGGTGGCGGGGTTGGGAAGAAGATGGATTACCGTGATTGAAGGGCTTTGAGTTCAATTGCTCTCGGTGGGAGGATGTAGGGGATCGGCGAACAGAATGGAGGTTGCCGAGTTTCATAAGCGGCCGGCCGGTGGCAATGGCGACACCAGCAGCGGGACGAGCGGCGATGTCGGGCGGCGATGGCGGCGGTGGTGTCGGCTGCGACAGCGGCGGAGGCATGGCGACAAGATTCGAGGCTCGATCGTGTTTTCCCCAGCGCTTGCTCGACTTAACTGCAGGCAGGTGTGTCATGTGACTTTGATTTTATTTTCTTTTTAATTTTGGTTTATGTATTTGTGTTTGCACATATATAAATCTATATATAAATTCATGTTTTAGGTCAAGTTTCTCCCTTCTTTTTATGGATCGTCTTTTGATTCAATTTTAAATTTTAATTCTCTATTATTTAAACATGCTTGCTCCTTTCTTGAACTTTTAACTTTTGGAACCTCAACCAAATTTCAGAAAATACTATAAAAATCAAACTTGAAAAATAATTCAAAACATTACATTTACAAATTTAAATTTCTAGGATGTTCTGATTGAGAAATTAAAACATTTGAATCTAGAAGTTAGTTCTAGTAAAATTATCAACACAATGGATAATATCAACATAAGATGTAGAATAACCCACTTTGAAGAACATTGTTGGCATACTTGGATAGTCAATTAAATTTGCTTGTTGATTTATTTTATAACTTGTGGTAAAAAGCAGGACGACTTAGAAATAAAATTAGACAAGTTACATAAGGAACATAATTAGTTAGTAGAACAGTATTCCTTTATAAATAATAATATAAATTTAGTCTTGCAAATATTACAAGAAGGTAAGGCACAACAAAATAAAATTAGTCAAAATAGTGATTACATTAAAGAAGTGTTTATATCTAAACTAGGACCTTTAGTATATTTGGATAAAGCCCAGTAAAAGAAGTTATTAGGGCTACAAAGATTTAAAATTTTTAGATCAAGAAGTTTTTAAAAGCAAGAGATTAATAGAAGAGATTAAAACTTTAGTTCTCTCTTAGTATATGTTAGAATATAACAAAGCATTACAAGAAACAGAAAAAATATCTTGAGCATCTTATTGGGTTCTCTAACTACGAATCACCTAAAGAAGATTCTAAAGTGATAATAAGACAAAATAATACTATTTTCAAGTATTAGTTCAGATCTTGAATAAAATTGATATTGAAGAAAGGAGCAAAGAGATAGTACTTGCCTCATCGAGAATAGTTACATCCACTAGAACTATAAACTCAAAAAATAGACATATCTAAAAGTTTTGTTAGAAGAAATAAAACCATCCGGTTAGTAAATAGATGTTAGACCATTAAACTTAATAGATAAGATAAAGGCAAGAGTGAAGATATTGATAATTTAGAAAAGTCATAGACCTAGAAAGAGATCTTGAAAGGCATCAAAGTGATACTTTGAGAAAATAAAACCCTAACGGATATATCATATGGGTATGGTTGAAAGCAAGGCGAGTTATATAGAATATCTATAGAGGTAGAATTAAGTGTTGTGACATGACTAGTAGAACAAAAAATTGTAAGCAAGCAATTTGAAAATGGGTTAAAATATTCATGATACAAACATATACATCAAGGAATGTATATTATAGGAATTAAAGGTATGACAAGAAAAGAAATTAGGAACAAAGGTTCTAATAAATTTATTAGACAAAAGATGGGACACTCTAAATAAAGCAGCATTAGCTTTTTAGGAGATATGAATGAAAATAGCTTGATAACTTATATAGCCCTGGATTTAATTATTCTTGTAAAGGAATTCATAGAAAAAATGAATTTTGGTTTCGGACTAAAGGTTATGAAAAATTTGAAGGAACAAATTTATTAGTAAGCATAGAATGTGTGGGTAGACTAACTAATAAGAGTAGAACTAAATATAAAGTAAATGTAAATTATCGGGACCCGGAGCAACGACTCAAGAACCCCCTGTGTTAATCGCACTATCCCAGGAAAAAGCTAGTGCACACAGGTTCACAGCGATGTATATCTCACACAACCAATATTATAGCAAAGATTTGAGCTTTTAAGCCAAAGTTTACAATAGAGCATAACACACAAACATAGGCAGTGAAACATAAAGTAGTAGCAGCCATCCAACCTTTCCCACAAGGTGAATTGATTGTAAGAGCCAGCGGCCTAGTCGTAGTCCTCACCGTAATCGTCAAGCTTCCTCTGGAAAGAGTTAGATATAGCCACATGAGTACAAGCGTACCCCACAAGTTACACCGAGAATTTAACGGTAATGCATGCATAGGGTGAATGTCAAAGAAAGGTCTAATATGGTTGATTTGCATGAAAAGCAATGTTCAAAGTAAACATCATAATTATGACAAAAGCCGAAGTTCAAATAGTAATCAGAAATAGAATTTATCAAGTTAATAACGTTAGTGAGGCTCCAACCAACACTAACCTATTCTCGGGTATCCTACCGGACCAATTTACAAAGATAACAGATTTTCCATAAACGAGTTTTAAATAGAACCAAAGTCTAATCATGAAAAACCCTACTCGGCATGTCCATGACCGCGGACACGGCTATCGAGGATAGTTTAATACTCTGCGAGAGGTGTACAACTTTACCCACAAGACATGTTCTCTCGTTTTGCCGCGATTAACACTGCTTGCCTTGGGTGTGTGGTGAGAGTTCATGACAAAGCCTTTACAATGTAGTTGTCAACTAGATAACGCCGCCACTAAGGTTTTGCTACAACATGAATCCACAAGTTGGAGCCCCTCTTGTGCAGAGAGACTTCCGTGGCATCACCACTCACATTCAACCTTTAGCGATAACTAGTTGGAACTTCGCAAATTAGTTGGCTAGGTCCGTCCCATCTGGGACTTGTGGTAGTGCGGTGTGACTTTGTAAAAGTAGCTCATGAGACCGGTCCTTAACTTGACTTAGGCCATACCTCAAACCCGTGTGCTGGCAATCCACATCGAGTCTTCCAACTCTGACGCATGCAGCCAAGCACCCACCAACTTACCATTGCCTAAGTCTATCGGTTTATATTTTATTTGGAATATTTCATAAACAATTACGACTTTCCAAAGTCAAGAATCCGATTTGATGTCTATCATTTATGTGAAAGAAAGTTCCCAATCTTAAAATAATTAAGCATGGCTAAGCAATTGTTTAAAATTTCTAGTTAGTATTATTAAACCAACTAGGTTTTTATCTAAGGTTGACAAGGCATGATAGTTCAACGTCAAATTTGGTTTTACAAGGAATCTTGGGTTTAACTATGAATTAAGCGAATTTGAAACTAAATTTCTATAAAAGTAAGCATGCATAATAGTTTAAAATTCAACATAAATAAAGTTAAAATACTTGGTTCAATATGGTCAAGGGTGTAACTTGCCTTCTTTCGTTGTCAAACTCTTAGCGAATTCGATTTCTTAGAATACTTGTAATCTACATGTAAAGAACCAAAAATTCAAATAAAATTAAAATAAAATTCAAAAATTGAAAAAGGCTTAGAAATGGATAGTTTAGATTATTAGGAAAATTGAGAAATTTGATGGTTCAATTTGGAGCTAAAATGAGCAAATTATAGCCATTGGAAGTTTGAAAAAGAAAAAAGAAAAGATCAATTTTACGATATATTTTCGCATTGAAAAGCGGTTTATAGCGTCATCAAATAATAAAATAAATGGAAATGGTGGCGTGGCCTTTGAAATTTCCCGCGTCGGCTCAAGCCGATAATGATGGCCATGCAGTGACGCGGGCTGCGCTTCATTGGGCGCCCGCTCATGATGGCCCGGCGGCAGCAGTGAGGAGGGTGGCGGTTCAACCGTCTGTGGTCGGGTCGGTGGCGGCCGGCGGAGAGAAGAAGTGGGCGGTGCTCCGTGGGCGGCGGCTTCGGGCGGCAGGAGAGGCCGAGGTGTGGAGGAAGGAGGCGAGTGGTGCGGTCTTGGGAGGAATGGTTTAGGCGGGGTTTATATAGGGGATGAGGCGTTGGCTCGAAAATCGCGGCACAGGAGCGAGGCGGCGGTGTAGCAGCGTGCGGTTTGCGACGGTGGGTGGGGTGCGATGGCGAGGAGAAGTCGGCGGTGGTTCTCGGGAAGAGGAGGCAGCGGCCTCGAGGCGGCATTTAAAGCGGCGGTGGTTTCTTCGGGTTGGCGTGGGAGGCGGTGGCGCTAAGCGGGCGGCGAGCGGCGAGTGGGGTGGCCGAGGCGGCCTTGGGAAGCGAGGCGGAGAAATGGAGGTGGAGGCGGCGGCCATGGCGGGCGGAAAGAAAGAGAGAGAGAGAGGAGAGAAGGAGGTAGAAGAAGATAATGACAGTGGGCCCGCATGTGAAAGAAAGAGGAGAGAGGAAGGAGGGGCGGCCGGTTTGCGACCACGTGTACGATCTTGCCCATCAGGTTTAAATGAAGATGGGTGCCTTGGATTAAATTAGGAAAGAGGAATTAAATCTGGCGCGACACTTGTCGACACGAGGATAATCCGGTTTAAAATCGGTTTCATTTTGAGAAAATGCTAGAAATTTTATAAATATTTTAGAAAAATACCAAATAATGTTTAAAAATTCCAGAATAATTATAGAAAATTACTGGCTGTTTTATACTTAGGAAAAATATTTTAATTTCTTTTGGCCTTTTAAAATTTTATAAAAATATACTTTGCTTCAAAATTGGTTTTAATTCGGAAAATTCCCAAAATTCTATAAAATTTTGGTAGCTTAGAAAATAAAAATAAACTCTTTTATAATTAGCAAAATATTTAAAATTACTTTTCTTGCTTTAGGCTTTAGGATAAATACCGGAAGAAACAAATAAATCCCGAAAATTAAATAAAAGCAAAAGAAAATTTTGGGATGTTACAAACCTACCCCTAAAAGAAATCTAGCCCTCGAGTTTGAGCTAGCTAACAAAGAGATGGGGATGGTTGGCTCTCAAATCCTCTTCTCGTTCGGTTGCTTCATCCTCGGTATGGTTGCTCCACTAAACTCTGCGAGAACTTGATTGTCCTCTTTACGGTTTGGCGTTACATTGTTTCTAGGATCTTGATTGGATGCTCACGATAAGAAAGATCTTCTGAAGATCTAAGGTTTCAAAACTGCTTGCTCTGCTGGAATTCGAGAGAACACTTCTTTAATTGAGACACATGGAAAACATTGTGCACTCTGACAGACTTGGCGGCGGTCAATTGATAACAACCGCCTTGCGACTTAAAACCTTGAAGGTCCAACATATCTTGGTGCGGTTTTCCTCTTGCTGAAATCTTTTTACTCCTCTAGCGGAGATACTCTTAGATGACATAGTCGTTGACTTCAAAGGCTAAGTCTAGTAAATCGATGTCGGCATAACTCTTTTGCCTTGTGAGCTATTTTAATTTGTCACGATTTTCCTTACTTTTCTTGACATCATGGAGAAGGTTTGGGCTAGCATCTTGAATTTTAACATTGCTCCCAAAGTAAAAGCGTCTGCATTTTACGCCATAAAGTGCCTCAAAAGGTGTCATCTGCAAATTGGTTTGATAACTATTGTTATAAGAAGAACTACTGCATAAACATGACAATCAACTATTTTCAAAATCAAAGCACAAGCTCTTAGCATATCTTCTAGAATCGATTTACTACTCTGTTTGCCCATCTGTCTGGCGATGATAAGTTGTACTAAAGTTAAGCTTACTTCCTAATTCTTCATGGATTTTCTTCCAAAGCAGGAGGTGAAGCGACTTCCCCTATCGACACTATCTTTTTAGGGACTCCATGCGACACACAATCTTGGACATCAACAGCTACTTCTAGCTTACTTGGGAGTATGTAGTTTTGTGGGTATAAAATGTGCCACTTTAGTTAACGGTCAATTATTACCGAGATGAAGTCATACCGGTTGAGTTACGGGTAGTCGATTATAAGTCCATGCTATTTCTTCCACTTCCAATCTGGTATAGGCAAGGGTTGCAAGAGTCTGCAAACACGATGTTCTGCTGACCCTTTGACGGTGTCACATGCATCAATAAATGCAATTTTCCTTTTCATACTAACCACCAATATCTTTCTTTAAGATCTGGTACATCTTGAGTGCGTCAGGGTGGATTGAGTATGGGGTTTCATGTCTTCTGCGGTTAAATTCTTGATCTCTTGATTATTGGGTACACAATCACGATTCTCATACCAAGCGGTTCCGTGCTCATCTTCACTAAATCCATGTGCTTTGCCTATTCTCATATTCTTCGATTTCTGAATATCCTCGTCAACTTTACGGGCTTCCTTGATCAGTCAGGTAGAGTAGGTGAATCTCTAAAAGCTGTAACAATACCTTGCTTTTAAATTTAAATTTAGGCAGAGATTCCTTCACGAAGTCGAATGCAGTGCGTTTTCCAAAACATTCCTTTCATAGATTTTCTGCTGAGTGCATCGGCCACAACGTTGGCTTTGCACAGGTGATAATGGATTCAATATCATAATCTTTTATTAACTCGAGCCATCTTCTACGCCTTAAGTTGAGTTACTGCACGGGTGAAAATATACTTTAGCTCTTATGATCGAATATACTTCACAGTGATTACCAATGATAATGGCGTAAATATTTAGAGCATGCACTATGGTACGCTAATTCCAAATCATGAGTGGGATAATTATTTTCATGAGGTCTTAGGCGACGAGATGCATAAGCTATCACTCGGCCTTCTTGCATCAATACACATCCAAGACCTTGACGGGAAGCATCACAGAATACTTCAAAGTCCTTATGCACATCTTGTAGGATAAATACTGGTGCTGAGACTAACTTACTTTTGAGAGTCTGAAAACTTTGCTCGTAGGCTTTTGTCCATTCGAACTTCTTTTCCTTTTGGTTGAGTCATTGGCTTGGCTAACTCACGAAAATCCTGCTATGAGCGACGATAATAACCGGACAAGTCCAGAAACTTACGTCCTCCGTTCTTGACTTGGGCTGCTTCCATTCCTCTTTGGGTTGGCCCCTTTTTTTTGGGAATTTGGGGGGTTTGGGGCCAAAAGGGGGGGGGGGGGGGGTCGGGGGGAAAATAAACCCTTGAGGGGGAAAGGGTTTGGGTTTCCCTTTGGGGTTTGTTTTTTGGGGGCCCCCGGGGGCGGGGTTTGCCCCCCCCCCGGCCGGGGGCCCCCTGGAAAAGGGCCCCAAAAAATTTGGGTTGAGGTTTTTGGGGGAAGGGGGGGGTTTTGGGCCGTTTCCCCCTTTTTCCCCCCCCCCCCCCGGGGGGGAAAGGGGGGGGGGGGGTGGGTTGGGGGCCCCCCCAAAAAGGGGGGGCCCCCAAAAAGGGAATTTTGGGGGGGGCCCCCCCCCCGGGGGGGGGGCCCTTCCCTTTTGGGGCCTTTTTTTGGGGGGGCCCCCCGGGGGGAAAAAAAGGGGGGGCGGGGGGCCCCTTGGGGGGTTTTTCCTTCCCCGGGGGCCCTAAATTCCCCGGGTCCCCCCCCTTTAAAAGGGGGGTTCCCCCGAACGGGGGCCCCAAAATTTTTTCCCCCCTTTTTTCCTTTTTCCTTTTTTTTTTTTTTAAAAAATTTCCGGGCCGGGGGGGGAAATTTTTGGGGGGGGGGGCCCCCCGTTTGGGGGTCCGGGGGGGGGGGCCCTTTTTGGGGGGCCCCCGGGGCCTCCGGGAAAAAGGGGGGGGGCCCCCTTGGGGGGGGAAAAATTTTGGGGGGTTCCCAAAAAAAAAAAGGGGGTTTTGGGTGGGGGCCTTTTTGGGGTTTTTTTTTTTTTTTTTTGGGGCGGGTTGGGGGGGGCCCCTTTCCCCCAAAAGGGGGGGGGGGGCCCCCCCGGGGTTTTTTTTCCCCGGGGGCCGGGCCCCGGGGGGGGGGGGGGGGGTTTTACCCCTTTGGGGGGCCCCCCTTTTGGGGGGCCCTTTTTTTAAAAGGGGTTTAAGGGGGGGAAACCCAAAACCTGGGGCCTCCCCAAAAAAAAAAATGGGTTTTTCCCCTTTTAAAATTTTTAAAAAGAAACATCGAGCGTCAAACCGAAAGAGAACAATCAAGTTTTGCACAGTTCGATGGAGCAACCATACCAAGATGAAGCAACACAGGAGCGAGAAGAGGATTTGAGAGCCAACCATCCCATCTCTTTGCTAGCTAGCCCAAATCTCGAGGCAAGATTTCTTTTTAGGGGTAGGTTTGTAACATCCCAAAATTTACCTTTTGCTTTTATTTAATTTTTGGGATTTATTTGTTTTCTTCTGTATTTATATTTAAGCCTAAAGCAAGAAAAAAGTAATTTTAAGCATTTTATTATTTATAAAAGAGTTATTTTAATTTTCTAAGTTTCCTAAATTTTATAGAATTTTGGGAATTTTTGGAATTAAAATCAATTTTGAAGCCAAAATATATTTTATAAAATTTTTAAAAGGACAAAAGGAAGTTAAAATATTTTTCCTAAGTATAAAACAGCTCCAGGAATTTTCTATAATTTTCTGGAATTTTTAAACATTATTTGGTATTTTCTAAAATATTTATAAGATTTCTAGCATTTTCGAAAAATGAAATCCGATTTTAAATCGGATAATCCTCGTCTTGACAAGTGTATGACCGGATTAAATCCTCTTTCTGATTTAATCCTAGGCTTCCATTTTCATTAAAATCGGGCGGACAAGGGCCGCCACGTGTCACCAATCCGTAGCCCACTTCTTCCTCTCCCTCTCTCTCTTACGCACGGGCCCACCTGTCATCACCTTCTTCTTCCTTCTTTCTTCTTCTTTTCTTTCTCTCTCTCCTCTATTATGGCCGCACGCCATGGCCGCGCCTCCCTTCTTCTTCTCTGCGTTATGGACATGTCGAGTAAGGTTTTCACAGATTAGACTTTGTTTCTATTTAAAATCTGTTTATGGAAAATCGATTATCTTTTGTAAAATTGGTCCTAGGATGCAGAGAATAGGTTAGTGTTGGTGGAGCCTCACTAACGTTATTAACTTGATAAATTCTATTTCTAAGTATTATTCCAACTTCGGCTTTGGTCATAATTACGATGTTACTTTGAACATTGCTTTTCATGCAAATCAACCATAACAGACCTTTCTTTGACATTCACCCTATGCATGCATTACTTTGTTAAATCCACGGTGTAACTTGTGAGTACGTTTGTACTCATGTGGCTATATCTAACTCTTTCGGAGGAAGCTTTCGACAATTCGGTGAGGACTACGACTAGGCCACGTCTTCTGTCAATTCGCCTTGTGGGAAAAATGGATGGGCTGCTACTATTTTATGTTTCATTGTCTATTTTGTGTGTTATGCTCTATTGTAAACTTTGGCTTTAAAGCTCAAACTTTTGCTATAATAATTTATGGTTGTATGTGAGATATACATCATTTGTGAACACGTGTGCACTAGCTTTTCACAGGATAGTGCGATTAACACAGAGGGTTCTGGAGTCGTTGCTCCGGGTCCCAACACCAACCCAGGGAGCTGACCTCCTCAGGCGGCATCGGTACGCTCGTGGCTCGAGCCAAGGCAGAGGTGACACCCCAACTGACCCCATCGGTGGCCGCCAAGGTTGGCTTAGCTTCCCATTCGCACCATCCATGGGGTCTTCACGGAGCTTCGACGGTACCTTCTATTAGTAGAATCGCGGTCCCCCGGTCGTGAACAATCCTCAAGGGGTGGAGATGTCCCGCGAGTGGCGTCGAAAGTCGGCACCCTCGAGATTGTCACCGCGGAGGCTACACAGCCAAGCTTGGAGGACTTCGTCCCCCGGCTGGAGATGTTGTGGGCTTGGCAAGGACCGAGCAGTCTGATCGCCAACTTGATCGGCCGGGCCTGCGACGTGCGGGTCGGAGCTCCTGGAAGGTGCGCTAGCGACCTCGAAGATAAGGGTGAGTCTTGATTTTGATGATGTGTGCCATCATTTGAGGGTTTGCTAACGACTGCGTTGTGCAGACCCTCGCACTTGCTCGAGCACTGCAAGCAGCCTACGCCCGCGAGAGGGGGGCGCTAGAGGACCGGCTGCGAGATGGTGAAGAGGCCCTGTGTGTTGCCGAAGAGGCCCACTCCGTCAAGGACGATCGTATCCGGCTCCTAGAGACAAAGGGCGTGAAGGCAATTTCAGACGCCCGAGCACTCATGGCGGAGGCACAACGCGTGGCCACCGAGGAGCATGATGGCTTGCTCCGGCAGATCGCCATGCTGGAGGAGGAGAAAGGCCGCCTCACCGCGTCACTTGGGGAGAAGAACCGGCCGCAGGGCGATGCCTCGGTGATGGCATGGGATGTCATGCTGGCTCTAGAAGGCGCCCTCGAAGACCTCTCCGTCGATGTGCCGCCTCGCACGTCTGGTCCCGAAGACCTATCGCGGATGCTTCGTCGAATCGGGGAGGCCTCCAACCTCGCTCTCGGCCGCCAAGTCCTTGATAACCTTTGCTCCTTGTGACCTCGCATATAGCCTTTGGGATGCTTCAACACTGAGGCTGTCAGCACGTCGAAGAGCTAGATGACCCCTAGCTAGAGATGCCGGTCGGAGCCGTGGTGATGTCGGGCGGCATGCGCGCAGCCCAGGCCTTTCATGAGTGCATCTGGGACTACATCGGGGAGGCTGCGGCGAAGGTAGAGCTACGACGGTCCCTACGTGGCGAAGGGACTTGGGCGATGGATCGGCGAGGTTCCACAGTATAGCAGGCGGCGCACGCGCAAACCCATAGGTGTGGTGGGGTCGTAGTGTGTGGCGTTTGCATTATACGCACTTTTTCTTTTCTTCTTTTGTAAGTCGGTGGTCGGCGGTGCTGCCTTTTCGAATAAGCGAAAATTGCCTCCGTGTCTGATCGCCTGTGTTGTTTTGCCCCGGGCAGCTGCTTGATAGGGCCGGTTGCCAGTCTCGAACGTCGTGACCCAACGGCGTCTTCGGCATTGGGGATGGGCCGAGGACTCGCTAACTTTTGGGCAGCTCGGGCTTCCGCGGTCAGACCTCGACATGGGAATATATTAAGGTGGAGCCGAGCGAGAAGGCACCCTAAACTCTCAAGTGCACCTGCGTACATTAGCTCTTCGCAAATGTGGTTGCCGGCTGCTCCTGTAAATATTCTTTTACAAATATAATAAAGGCTTGGGTCGGAGTACGTGTCCCTGTCGCTTTTCATGACTGCATTTGTCCCGTAGCTATCCCGTAGGAATTCGTAGGACTTAGCGGCGGCCGCGGAGCTGGCGACTAACCGAAGCAGCCGCTCGAGCGCTCCATCCCCTACCCTTCAAGTGGCGGCAATGGGTCGCGACTAGCCGAACAAAGACAGCCGAGCTCTTCGTCCCTACCCTTGAGTGGCGGCGGGGTGGCGACTAGCCGGGCGATCGCTCGGCGCTCGTCCCCTACCCTTGAAGTGGCGGCGGGGTTTGCGACTAGCCGAAGCAGCCGTTCGAGCGCTTCGTCCCCTACCTTTTATACTCACGAAGAGTGTGTGACTTATTTTATACTCACGAAGAGTGCGTACAGAGACCGCGTGTCTTGTTTTATACTCACGAAGAGTCTTGGCGGATGCGATCCTCGCGTGTGGTAACAAAAATGAGACAAGTTTCGCAACCGAATGGACCTTATTAATGTCCCGTTTATGCGGGCGAGCAACTACAAAAGAAGGTACTAACCACCGATCGCTCGAAGACAAAGGTGGCGATGGCCTATTCTTTGTGGTGACGGGGGGATGCGAGGAGCTTTTGGTGCTGGGTCGAGACTCTAGTGCTGGAGCGACTAACGCGGGAGGGCCCGTGAAGTGCTTCTTGAGGTCGTTGGAAGCCCTCGTGTGGTCTTTTCAGGATGTTTCTTGGTGGGCCTTGTGGTGCGGCCCCGAGCCCCAAGCTCTATCTTGCCGGGCGAGGTCCCGATCACCGAGGGTGGTGATGATACCTTGCGGGCCGGGAGCTTCATGCATAAGAAGCCATGGTGTGGGACCGCCCGAAGGAGTTGAGGTTGGGCGCGCCAAGATGGCATTGTGCAGTGCAGGGGCGTCGGCGACGTCGAAGGTGACGTCCTCGCTCCTTGCGTTGTCCCCTTGGCCAAAGAGACACGGGCGCATGTCGGCCTCGCCTTGATGGCTGGCTTGAAGCCTGTAGTGAGATTCAGGGACCCGGGGAGGACTTGGGATCCCCATCCGTCGAAGGCCGCGAACAAGATGTTCGCCGAGCGCCTCCGTCGACCAAGGCGCGTTTGACATCGCACCCCGCGATGGCGACACAGATGACCGGGGATCCTGGTGAGGGAACTCAACGCCCTTTGCGTCAGTGGGCATGAAGGTGATTTCATGCTGGGCCCACTCGATGGTGCTGCGCGGGTATCTTTGCCACATGGTGTAGCCTCCGCACGTAGGCCTTCTGTTGCCGCGCCGAGGAGAACTCCAATGAAGAACCCCGGAGATAACGTTTATTACCCGGCGCTAACCTCCCTCTGGGGCTTGGATTCGCCAGGGCCTTCTTGGGGTTGCTGTACGTGAGCTTGAATCCGCAGGGGGCCCTCCTGGGGTTGCTGCCTATGGGCTTGAATCCACAAGGGCTCCTCCTGGGGCTGCTACACGTGGGCCACGACGGGCGGCTCCCTTCCAGGGTTCTGTCCCTAGCGACGCTCTATCGGAGCGCCGCGATGGTGGTGCATATCCGCGTGTTGTGGCCACACCGGCCATGCAACTCACACCACAGACTGTAGAGCTGGTCTTCTTGTTGCACGGGTGCGCTCGTCGCGACCACAGCCTCGCCTCGGCCGCGGCCCTGGCGACCTCGGCCACGACCGGTGTGGGCACTGTCTTTGGAACCGCCCACGATGTCGAAGATGTAGCAGTTTCTCTGGGACTTGCGTTGACTGCGGTTGGACTTGTCACCCGACGTGTCCTTAGGCTTGGCGTCTTTGCGCTCGAGAGCATCCTTCGAAGACTCTTGCTTGCGCTTGCCCTTCGAGGAGCCCTCCGGTGCATCTTCGTTCTTCGCCGAGGCCGCCGCTTGATTAGTGTCGGGGTCGTCGCCTTTGCGTCGTCGTGCGTCCTCCTCCACCCTCGCATACCCTCCATCTTATCGAAGAGCTTCGCGACCGTCTTAATTGGCTTACGCGTGTTGTATTCAGCCAGCGGCCCTAGGTAGAGGCCTTGTATCGCTGCGTTGATAATGGTTGTCTCATTGACGTCCTTCACCTGGCAGCGGACCTTCGTGAAGCACTTGAAGTAATCTCGGAGCTTCTCCGAGGGTTTTTGCTTGACGGCAAAGAGCTGGTCCGTGTCGACGCGCTCGACGTAGTTCCCCTGGAAGTTGTTGTAGAGACGATCGTGGACCTGCTCCCACGCATAGATGGAGCTTGGCTCTACGGTGAAAAAACAAGAGAGCGCCACTCCTTGCAGTGTGAGGGGGAGCCCCTTCTCTTTGGTGGTGTCGTCTCCGCCTACGGCTTCGATGGTAGTCTCGTATACACGGACGAACTCCTGAGGGTCCGTGTTGCCTTTGTACGACTCGATGGTGCTGGGGAACTTGAAGTCCTCCGGCCATACCGATTGTTGCAGGCCCACGGAGAGGGGGGACTCCGAATTCATGCGCCGCAGCGAGACGCGACTGGAGGCGGGGGCGTCGCGGCTGTGACCACTGGCGGGACTTGTTAGCTCCGAGCCTCTTGTATGTCCCGCACGGCTCCGCAGAGGTCCACCAACTCCCACTGCAGTGTGGCGATGGCTACTAGCAGGCGTTCTCCACCGTCGCCGAGGTTGCGGTAGTTGGGCGGCGGGTTGCACCAGGCGGGCAAAGAACCACGGCTTGCGCTCCGGAACATTGGGCACATCGAGGCGGTGGCGGGGCGGCGACGGACCGGTGCTGCCGTCAAGGCCTCATGTCGCTCCTCACCGTCTTGTGGTGGCGGCGGGCGTGATGGCACGTCCCCGCGTCGGCATTCCGTGATTCGCTCGGTACTCATGCCGACTCGTCGCGCCAATGGTTGGGACGACCGTCGCGCCACTGGCGTTAGGTCGGCGGCAACGCCGCGGCGCCACTCGTGCCCGTGGGTGCGGCGCCATCGCCCGCACTGTAGTGATGTGTCCCGGCGCTTCTTTCGTGCTCCTCTTCTTCTTCGCCACTGCCGATGATGAAGCCTTCTTTGGTGCCATCCTTTTTCAGGTCTTCGAGCTTGCTCTTGTCGTCCCCACGGACGATGCCAACTGTTGTGGTTACCAACCAAACAGTATAGATGGTAGTGGAGAGTTAGGTGAGCAATGCTTGGGGCCTTCCCCATGACCAGTACCGTCTTATATATTCACATGGGGAGTACTTTACAGTTATGCCCTTACACACAGGTATCCCTCTTGAGGGTACATATGTCATTACATACGTCCCATTTTGGGCTTTACAGTCTTCTAACAGCCGGCTGGGTTTAGGTAGGGGCCACCCCTACAACACATGGAAAGTCTCAATCATGGAGCCTGGACACCATGGTTCTATACTCCTAGAGTATGTACTCCCACTTCTAATATACCATTTTAATGGTGTTGTTATACCTCTTTATCTATTTGAACATACTCTAATAATAATTATAAGATACTCCAAAGTGAGTTCCATGAAAAATTTCATGAAAATCTACCTTTTATAGTATATTTTGTATATACTTATTTTATACATGGAAAAGTATATATAGCAAAAATAAAGGACTCTGATAAAATTTTTCAACCAAGTTGTACTGAAGTATCTTAAATATACCAAAAGTGATAAATAGGTATAAAATAGTCGTTTAAGTGGTATATTGGAAGTATGTACTCCCGGGAGTACGGAAAAGGCTTGTTATATATATAGGACACTGAAATGGGGGCACCATGGTGTCTCGGCACCAAGTCTCCCTGCCTTTGGATTGCTTTTAGATGCGTGCAAGTGCAATGATATATAATATATCAAGCAAAGACGTTAACATTCATTAATTCAAAAAAGCATTGATTTAGAAAAGAAGTTATTGATTTAACATGCTGAATCAATCATGGATGGAAAGTCTTAATCATGGAGCCTGGGCACCATGTGCCCCTGTTATTTATACAGTAATATTTTTGAACAGTACTTGTAAAATCCAGATCGGTAATTATTTGTAACCAGAGCAAGGTTTGTCGTCATTGATGTCAGACCCCAGAGTTTACTATCCGGAATCCTCTATGATTTATTGTATTATTCCCTGGATCAGTAGATAGTACTCACGGATACAGAAAATGAATATCAAATACATACCATGCGGAAGCATAAATAAAATAGTAAACTTACACATGGGCCGATTAGGCTGAAATCAGTAAATTACAGCAGTGGAAGAACGAAGCACACAGGGGGAACCCTCAGGACATGTCCACAGGTAGCCAACTGGATGTTCGCGACCTAGACCTTGACATCTTTATCTTCTTTGCCATCATAACCAATAGAGTTGCCGAGGTGTAGCGATCTGATTCTTGATTCTGGATTTGTTGTGAGAGCGAGTGTGAGCACACTAATCACCGTGCTCCGTGAGCCAATACACAGAATGCAAATAAATAGTATGCATGACTTATCAAAGGAAAGGCTCGGATTGTTTTATTTGCCAGAAATTGCTTTTGGTAGCATTATCATTATTGAATCATAGTGTTATAGTTGCTACCTAGGACTCCACACGGCGATTTTCCATAGTTGACTTAATCCACCAAAGATACACTTTCTTTACTGATTACTGTCTAATACTCCGAACAGCGAGTGTCATTATTTACTTAATCCACCGAACATATTCCTTCCAAATTGATTGCTGTCTAAGACTCCAAACAGCGAGTGACATCATTTAGTTAATCCACTGATCATACACTTTCTATATTGATTGTTGTGTGTCATTATTTACTTAATCCACCGAACATATTCCCTCCAAATTTATTATTGTCTAAGACTCCAAACAATGAGTGACATCATTTAATTAATCCACCGATCATACACTTTCTATCTTGATTCTCGTCTAAAACTCCGAACAACAAGTGACATCATTTAGTTAATCCACCGATCATACACTTTCTATATCGATTGCTGTCTAAAACACCGGAATGAGTGTCAACATTTAGTTAATCCATCGATCATACACTTTATATATCGATTGCTGTCTAAAACTCCGAACAGCGAGTGACATCATTTAGTTAATTCACCAATACATTTTGTATTACGAATTCCTAATAATCCAATCTTGTAATCACTATTTACCAACTCTTTACATATGAATTCTAATGATTCTCTAACATGATTACTTTTTAAGCCACCGAAATCCTTCGTATCAGGACATTCTAGCAATTCTATCCTTTCTGTTAATGATCCAAATCCATAATTTGCTCTTCCCATAATCAACCTTATTTTCCATTGTCTATCTCTAACTAATTCATCGAGATTTCTCCACCAAGAATATTATTAATCGAGTTTATACCCCAATTATCATATCCCCAAATTTCCACAAATTCAATTCATCCATCTAGATCAAATCCTATTAATCCAATTAAATCCAGCAATTACCTTTGCACTCTTTTAATTCTCCAAAAATCATTTAAATCATCTATCTAGCCTATCCATTCATTTAGACTCCACCAATTTATTCCTCCTAGCATCCATTTTATCATTTTATTTTTTATAATCGACATGAATCCGCCAACATCTTTGCGTAATTACCACAACAGTCATCTTCCTTTCTTGTGACTCTATTTATTCTTCCTGACATTTTATCTTATGAGAAATATTATCATTATTTGCTATTGAAATATAATACATAGAAATTTCCTAAGACTTAGCAGTTTGAACAAAAACATAATATGTAAGAGAATGCAATAATAGTAGCGATCCAGATTTCATCCACCGTTACATGGCATCTGTACCATATGCTTAATTCTTCAGCGTTATAGCCGCTTAACTTATCACTAGGACGACACCCAGGGCAACACAAATCAAAACCTTCCACTGTCCTCCACTTTTCCATTCCCACCCACAAAGTTTTTGAAATAGAACTATATCTCGTTAAGTTCCATGTCCGCCCATGACCGTAGGCACGGCTATTCAATTGTTTTGACTCTGCGAGTTTGTACACTTTCACCACAAGAGACAATCAACTCGTTACCCCACATGATTCCTTAGTCATGTGGTTGAGCAGACCATCAAGTGACTTTTCAAAATATCTAGTTCCTTTTATCATCTCACCTTATGGGCTTCTCCCACTTGCGGTTGGTCCCATCTATGCACGGGATGTTCCCCACAATTACTAACGCAGCCGGGCTCCACTCCCCGCAACGCTTAGAACAGCTGGGAAACTTCACATTCCACTTGGTGTCCCTTTAGGCCTCCTTGCCCTTGCGTATCCACTTCTCTCCACTACCAGTGAGATGAGTTCGGGAGTTTCGATAAATTTACTTAGCCAAGTTGTACTTTACAGACTTGTGGTTGCATTGTTTTACATAGGAAGTCATGACAAGATTTGGTCCTTAGGGGTATCTGGGTGGTTCTACCACTAACCATTTTGTGCTTCCACTGCAGCACACACCAGCCCCCAAACCATCCGCCTAGATATTCATATCCAACACATATCAGTCATTACCACCATGACTGCCCAACTAAATTTTCTCATGTTGAAAAGTGATGCATGGGTGTTCGCACGCCCATGAATAGCTAAGCAATACTAAGCATGTCATATAATTACGGACTTATTTTCGAAAGGTTACTATCATAATTTTGCTAGGGTGACAAGGTTCATATAATCAAGTATTCAAAAGGGGGTATAATATCAATCAAGGTAAACATGGGCATATAACTAAGATCTTAAATTAAACATGTATTTGTATATAACTAAGATCTTAAATTAAACATGTATTTGTATATAAAAGTAATTTACAAAAAATGTAGGTTCAACATGATCAAAGTATTGACTACTTAGCACGGTTTCTCGTGGTCTTGAGCCCACACAACGCTTTTTCCTGAGCTTCGGTTCTTATCTTCACTTTGCTCTTGAGCACACTTGATCCCTCGATTCTTCAGGACTCCAATTTCTAATTACGTGCTAAATGACTGAACACGAATAAAGGCAAATGACTCAAAAGATCCAAATAAATCCGAATAATTTTGTTTTAGTTTTATTATGAGTTAATAGGCGATTCGGGTGGTGTGAGACAAGGTTGGTTATATAAGGCTATATTTTAATATTTTTTATTTAGCAAAATCTACCTCTAAGGTTTATTTAAGATTACATGTTAAATATTGGACACCTATTCCAATTATTATTAAGGGTATCTTTACTTAATTTAAACATTTAACCAAAGCCACTTTTCTTTATTAATGCCTTTAATTAACTTAGATTTAAAGTAAATACTAGAGGCACATTAATCGCTCATGGTGGTAACTAATTCAAATTTAAATATCCCATAATCTCTTTTACATCCTAATCAAATTTTATTAGCTTCTAAATGATTCTCTAATTCCCTTGATTTTCATTAATTCAAATGAGCTCTAAAATTCATGGTTCTAGTTCCATTGGACAGATCTTGAATTTAGATGAATTTAGAAATTTGTTTCATTCAGTTTGGAGTTAAAATGAATAAGTTATGCCTATTTAAAGTTTTTCGGTTTCATTAAATCTAAAAATTATTAAAATCTGACAGGTGGGGCCCACTTGGCGGTGACTCCATTCATGCGGGCGCTGATAGGTGGGGCCCAGTTGTTAGTGGGACACGCGTGCGGGCGGTCGCTTACAGGTGGGGCCCACCCGACCGAACGAAAAAAGCAAGAAACTCGACCTCGCTGACCAGGGCTGGGGCTCGAGCAGCGGCCGAGGAAGTCGGGGAAGAATTAGCGCTTGCGGGGGAACGCCGGTGTTGCTTACCCATATAGGGCGATAAACCTCATAAGCCGGTGCGGTCTCACCTTGGAGCAGGGGAGCTCGGGGCCGGTTATGGGAGACGGTGGCGCCGGCAAGGGGCGGCCAGAGAGGTGGCGGGGAGGGGCAAAACGGGTTGCTGGAGTCTCGTGGATGCCGAAGGAGGTGTCGGCGGGGGCCGGGGATCGCCGGAGGGGTGTCGGCGATGAGCGGCAAGAAGTTTGGGGGCGCCGGTGACGGCGAGGTACGGGCGACGGGGAGCTCGGTTGAGACCGGGAATACGACAGCGATGACCCGGGGATGGTGTAGGGAGTAGGAATCGGGTTTTATGGCGGAATCGGCAGAATTTAGGAGGATGCCGGTGGCCGGGGTTGGGAAGAAGATGGATTACCGGCGATTGAAGGGCTTTGAGTTCAATTGCTCTCGGTGGGAGGATGTAGGGGATGCGGCGAACCGAATGGAGGGTTGCCCGAGTTTCATAAGCGGCGGGCGCGGTGGTAATGAGCGACACCAGCATGACAAAGCGACGATGTCGGGCGGCGATGGCGGCGGTGGTGTCACCGCGACAACAGGCGGCGGAGGCATGGCAGCAAGATTCGGGGGCGGCTCGATCGTGTTTTCCCCCACGCCGCTGCTCAGCTTGGCACACGCGGCTGTGTCGCGCGGCTTTGATTTTTATTTTCTTTTTAATTTTTGGTTTATGTATTTGTGTTTGCACATATATAAATCTATATATAGAATTCATGTTTTTAGGTCAAGTTTCTCCCTTCTTTTTATGGATCGTCTTTTCAGATTCGAATTTTAAATTTTAATTCTCTATTATTTAAACATGCTTGCTCCTTTCTTGAACTTTTTAACTTTTTGGAACCTCAACCAAATTTCAGAAAATACTATAAAATCCAAACTTGAAAAATAATTCAAAACATTACATTTACAAATTTAAATTTCTAGGATGTTACAATTGAGAAATTAAAACATTTGAATCTAGAAGTTAGTTCTAGTAAAATTATCAACACAATGGATAATATCAACATAAGATGTAGAATAACCCACTTTGAAGAACATTGTTGGCATACTTCAGATAGTCAATTAAATTTGCTTGTTGATTTATTTTATAACTTGTGGTAAAAGACAGGACGACTTAGAAATAAAATTAGACAAGTTACATAAGGAACATAATTAGTTAGTAGAACAGTATTCCTTTATAAATAATAATATAAATTTAGTCTTGCAAATATTACAAGAAGGTAAGGCACAACAAAATAAAATTAGTCAAAATAGTGATTACATTAAAGAAGTGTTTATATCTAAACTAGGACCTTTAGTATATTTGGATAAAGCCCCCGTAAAAAGAGAAGTTATTAGGGCTACAAAAGATTTAAAATTTTTAGATCAAGAAGTTTTTAAAAGCAAGAGATTAATAGAAGAGATTAAAACTTTAGTTCTCTCTTAGTATATGTTAGAATATAACAAAGCATTACAAGAAACAGAAAAAATATCTTGAGCATCTTATTGGGTTCTCTAACTACGAATCACCTAAAGAAGATTCTAAAGTGATAATAAGACAAAATAATACTATTTTTCAAGTATTAGTTCAGATCTTGAATAAAATTGATATTGAAGAAAGGAGCAAAGAGATAGTACTTGCCTCATCAGGAATAGTTACATCCACTAGAACTATAAACTCCAAAAAATAGACATATCTAAAAGTTTTGTTAGAAGAAATAAAACCATCCAGTTAGTAAATACCGATGTTAGACCATTAAACTTAATAGATAAGATAAAAGGCAAGAGTGAAGATATTGATAATTTAGAAAAGTCATAGACCTAGAAAGAGATCTTGAAAGGCATCAAAGTGATACTTTGAGAAAAATAAAACCCTAACAGATATATCATATGGGTATGGTTGAAAGCAAGACAGGATTATATAGAATATCTATAGAGGTAGAATTAAGTGTTGTGACACAGCTAGTAGAACAAAGAATTGTAAGCAAGCAATTTGAAAATGGGTTAAAATATTCATGATACAAACATATACATCAAGGAATGTATATTATAGGAATTAAAGGTATGACAAGAAAGAAATTAGGAACAAAGGTTCTAATAAATTTATTAGACAAAGATGGGACACTCTAAATAAAGCGACATTAGCTTTTTAGGAGATATGAATGAAAATAGCTTGATAACTTATATAGCCCTGGATTTAATTATTCTTGTAAAGGAATTCATAGAAAAAAATGAATTTTGGTTTCCAGACTAAAGGTTATGAAAAATTTGAAGGAACAAATTTATTAGTAAGCATAGAATGTGTAGGTAGACTAACTAATAAGAGTAGAACTAAATATAAAGTAAATGTAAATTATCGGGACCCGGAGCAACGACTCAAGAACCCCCTGTGTTAATCGCACTATCCCAGGAAAAAGCTAGTGCACACAGGTTCACAGCGATGTATATCTCACACACAACCAATATTATAGCAAAGATTTGAGCTTTTAAGCCAAAGTTTACAATAGAGCATAACACACAAACATAGACAGCGGAAACATAAAGTAGTAGCAGCCCATCCAACCTTTCCCACAAGGTGAATTGACTGTAAGACGCGGCCTAGTCGTAGTCCTCACCGTAATCGCCGAAAGCTTCCTCCGAAAGAGTTAGATATAGCCACATGAGTACAAACGCACTCCCAAAGTTACACCAGGAATTTAACAGAGTAATGCATGCATAGGGTGAATGTCAAAGAAAGGTCTAATATGGTTGATTTGCATGAAAAGCAATGTTCAAAGTAAACATCATAATTATGACAAAAGTCAAGTTCAAATAGTAATCGGAAATAGAATTTATCAAGTTAATAACGTTAGTGAGGCTCCAACCAACACTAACCTATTCTCGGGTATCCTACCCGGACCAATTTTACAAAAGATAACCAGATTTTCCATAAACAGGATTTTAAATAGAACCAAAGTCTAATCTGTGAAAAACCCTACTCAGCATGTCCATGACCGCGACACGGCTATCCGTGATAGTTTAATACTCAGAGGTGTACAACTTACCCACAAGACATGTTCTCTCGCTTTGCCACGCGATTAACACACCGCCTTAGGTGTGTGGCTGAGAGTTCATGACAAAGCCTTTACAATGCTTAGTTGTCAACTAGATAACGCCGCCACTAAGGTTTTGCTACAACATGAATCCACAAGTTGGAGCCCCCTCTTGTGCCAGAGACTTCCCGTGGCATCACCACACTCACATTCAACCTTTAGCGATAACTAGTTGGAACTTCGCAAATTAGTTGGCTAGGTCCGTCCCATACCGGACTTGTGGTAGTACGGTGTGACTTTGTAAAAGTAGCTCGCAGACCGGTCCTTAACTTGACTTAGGCCATACCTCAAACCCGTGTGCTCGGCAATCCACATCGAGTCTTCCAACTCTGACGCATGCCAAGAAGCACCCACCAACTTACCATTGCCTAAGTCTAAATCAGTTTTATATTTTATTTGGAATATTTCATAAACAATTCTGACTTTCCAAAGTCAAGAATCCAGTTTTGATGTCTATCATTTTATGTGAAAGAAAGTTCCCAATCTTAAAATAATTAAGCATGGCTAAGCAATTGTTTAAAATTTCTAGTTAGTATTATTAAACCAACTAGGTTTTTATCTAAGGTTGACAAGGCATGATAGTTCAACGTCAAATTTGGTTTTACAAGGAATCTTGGGTTTAACTATGAATTAAACTGAATTTGAAACTAAATTTCTATAAAAGTAAGCATGCATAATAGTTTAAAATTCAACATAAATAAAGTTAAAATACTTGGTTCAATATGGTCAAGGGTGTAACTTGCCTTGCTGCTCGTTGTCAAACTCTTCGCCGAATTCGATTTCTTCCGAATACTTGTAATCTACATGTAAAGAACCAAAAAGAATTCAAATAAAATTAAAATAAAATTCAAAATTGAAAAGGCTTAGAAATGGATAGTTTAGATTATTAGGAAAATTGAGAAATTTGATGGTTCAATTTGGAGCTAAAATGAGCAAATTATAGCCATTGGAAGTTTGAAAAGCAGAAAAAAGAAAAAGATCAATTTTCTGATATATTTTCGCATTGAAAAACGGATTTATGACGTCATCAAATAATAAAATAAATGGAAATGGTGACGTGGCACTGGTCGCCACGCCGGCTCAAGCCGATGACGTGGCCATGCACAAGGCGCAAGACGGCCAGGCTGGCTGGAGAGCGCCCGCTCATGGCCAGGCGGCGGCGGCAAGTAGAGGGAGGTGGCGGTTCCAACCGTCACCGGCGGGTCCGGAGGTGGCCGGGCGGCGGAGGAGAGAAGGTGAAGGCGGTGCTCCCGTGGCGGCGGCGCCGGCGGGGGAGAGGAGCCGAGGTGTGGAGAGGAAGAAGGGGTGGTGCGGTGGGAGGAATGGTTTGGGGCGGGTTTATATAGGGATGAGGGGGCGTTGGCTCAAAAAATCGCGGCACGGGAGACGAGGCGGCCGTAAACGCGTGCGGTTTGCGACATTGACTACGGTGGGGTGCAGTGGCGAGGGAGGAAGTCGAGGCGGTGGTTCTCGGGAAGAGGAGACGACGGCGCGGAGCTCGGGGCGGCATTTAAGGCGGCGGTGGTTTCTTTCGGGTTGGCGCGTGGGAGGCGAGGTGGCGCACTAAAGCGGGCCGGCAGAAGCGGCGGCGAGGTGGGGTGACCGAGGGCGACGCACGGGAGGCGGGGCGGCCGGAGAAATGGAGGTGGAGCGGCGGCCATGGCGGGCGGCCGAAAGAAGAGAGAGAGAGGAAGAGAGGAAGAAGAAAGGAGGTAGAAGAAGATAATGACAGTGGGCCCGCATGTAAGAAAGAGAAAGGAGAGAGGAAGGAGGGCGGCCGGATTTGCGACACGTGGCACGATCTTGCCCATCCGATTTAAATGAAGATGGGTGCCTTGGATTAAATTAGGAAAAGAGGAATTAAATCTGGCGCGACACTTGTCAGCACGAGGATAATCCGGATTTAAAATCGGATTTCATTTTTCAGAAAATGCTAGAAATTTTATAAATATTTTAGAAAAATACCAAATAATGTTTAAAAATTCCAGAATAATTATAGAAAATTACTGGAGCTGTTTTATACTTAGGAAAAATATTTTTAATTTCTTTTGGCCTTTTAAAATTTTATAAAAAATATACTTTGGCTTCAAAAATTGGTTTTTAATTCCAGAAAATTCCCAAAAATTCTATAAAATTTTGGTAAGCTTAGAAAATAAAAATAAACTCTTTTTATAATTAGCAAAATATTTAAAATTACTTTTTCTTGCTTTAGGCTTTAGGATAAATACCAGAAGAAACAAATAAATCCCAGAAAATTAAATAAAAGCAAAAGAAAATTTTGGGATGTTACAAACCTACCCCCTAAAAAGAAATCTCGCCCTCGAGATTTGAGCTAGCTAGCAAAGAGATGGGGATGGTTGGCTCTCAAATCCTCTTCTCGTTCCCAGGTTGCTTCATCCTCGGTATGGTTGCTCCACTAAACTCTGCAGAACTTGATTGTCCTCTTTCTGGTTTGACGTTCTGTTGTTTCTAGGATCTTGATTGGATGCTCCTGATAAGAAAGATCTTCCTGAAGATCTAAGGTTTCCAAAGTCGCTTGCTCACTGGAATTGAGACACTTCTTTAATTGAGACACATGGAAAACATTGTGCACTCCTGATAGACTTGGCGGCAGGTCCAATTGATAAGCAACTTCGCCTTTGCGACTTAAAACCTTGAAAGGTCCAACATATCTTGGTGCCAGTTTTCCTCTTGCCTGAAATCTTTTTACTCCTCTAAGCGGAGATACTCTTAGATAGACATAGTCGTTGACTTCAAAGGCTAAGTCTCGTCGTCGATTGTCGGCATAACTCTTTTGCCTTGACTGAGCTATTTTTAATTTGTCCCTGATTTTCCTTACTTTTTCTTCAGCATCATGGAGAAGGTTTGGGCTAGCATCTTCGAATTTTTCTGGCTGCTCCCAAAGTAAAAGCGTCCTGCATTTTCTGCCATAAAGTGCCTCAAAAGGTGTCATCTGCAAATTGGTTTGATAACTATTGTTATAAGAGAACTCTGCATAGGGCAACGACTTATCCCAACTATTTTCAAAATCCAAAGCACAAGCTCTTAGCATATCTTCTAGAATCTGATTTACTCGCTCTGTTTGCCCATCTGTCTGGCGATGATAAGTTGTACTAAAGTTAAGCTTACTTCCTAATTCTTCATGGATTTTCTTCCAAAACCGGGAGGTGAACTGACTTCCCCTATCTGACACTATCTTTTTAGGGACTCCATGCAGACACACAATCTTGGACATGTACAGCTCTGCTAGCTTACTTCCGGAGTATGTAGTTTTGACAGGTATAAAATGTGCCACTTTAGTTAACCGGTCAATTATTACCCAGATGAAGTCATACCCAGATTGAGTTCTGGGTAGTCCAGTTATGAAGTCCATGCCTATTTCTTCCCACTTCCAACTGTATAGGCAAGGGTTGCAAGAGTCCTCCGGCTCGATGTTCTGCTTTGACCCTTTGACAGTGTCACATGCATCAATAAATTTCGCACTTTCCTTTTCATACTAACCCACCAATATCTTTCTTTAAGATCCCGGTACATCTTGGTACGTCCGGTGGATTGAGTATGGGTTTCATGTGCTTCTGCAGAATTAAATTCTTGATCTCTTGATTATTGGGTACACAAATACGATTCTCATACCAAACAGTTCCGTGCTCATCTTCACTAAATCCATGTGCTTTGCCTATTCTCATATTCTTTCTGATTTCCTGAATATCCTCGTCAACTTTCTGGGCTTCCTTGATCTGGTCCGGTAGAGTAGACTGAATCTCTAAAGCTGTAACAATACCTTGCTTTTCTGAATTTAAATTTAGACGAGAGATTCCTTCCTGAAGTCGGGTCTGGTCTGCGTTTTCCAAAACATTCCTTTCATAAGATTTTCTGCTGAGTGCATCGGCCACAACGTTGGCTTTGCCTGGGTGATAATGGATTCCAATATCATAATCTTTTATTAACTCGAGCCATCTTCTCTGCCTTAAGTTGAGTTCTGCCTGGGTGAAAATATACTTTAAGCTCTTATGATCCGAATATACTTCACAGCGGTTACCAATGAGGTAATGACGCCAAATATTTAGAGCATGCACTATGGCTGCTAATTCCAAATCATGAGTGGGATAATTATTTTCATGAGGTCTTAGCTGACGAGATGCATAAGCTATCACTCGGCCTTCTTGCATCAATACACATCCAAGACCTTGACGGGAAGCATCACAGAATACTTCAAAGTCCTTATGCACATCTTGTAGGATAAGTACTGGTGCTGAGACTAGCTTACTTTTGAGAGTCTGAAAACTTTGCTCGTAGGCTTTTGTCCATTCGAACTTCTTTTCCTTTTTCAGAAGTTGAGTCATTGGCTTGGCTAACTCTGAAAATCCTGCTATGAAGCGACGATAATAACCAGCAAGTCCAAGGAAACTTCTGTCCTCCGTTACTGACTTGGGCTGCTTCCATTCCATTACTGCTTCTACTTTAGAAGGGTCTACGGTGACTCCTTCAGCTGACACAATATGTCCCAGAAAGGCAACTTCTCTTAACCAAAATTCACATTTACTAAACTTAGCATAAAGCTGATGCGCTCTAAGTTTTTCTAATGTTATCCGAAGATGTTTCTCATGCTCTTCTTTATCTTTTGAGTAGATAAGAATATCATCTATGAAGATCACAATGAACTTGTCCAAGTACTCCATGAATACACTGTTCATCATACTCATGAAATATGCGGGCGCATTAGTTAATCCAAATGACATTACTGTGAACTCATAATGTCCATAACGAGTGGAGAAGACAGTCTTGGGAATGTCCTCAACTTTAATTTTTAGCTGATGATGTCCTGATCTCAAGTCTATCTTGGAGAAGATACTTGCTCCTTTTAGTGATCAAATGATCATCTATTCGGGCAACGGTACTTGTTTTTGATTGTAATCTCATTGAGTCCTCGATAATCCACGCACATCCTCATACTTCCATCCTTCTTCTTAACGAACAAAACTGGTGATCCCCAAGGTGAAGAACTTGGACGGATATACCCTTTTTCTTCTAACTCCTGAAGTTGCTTCTTTAACTTGACTAGCTCATTTGCTGGCATTCTGTACGGTCTCTTGGAAATTGGAGCAGCTCCGGGAACTAAGTTAATTACAAACTCGATTTCCCTATCTGGCGGCATTCCTGGTAACTCTTCTGGAAAAACATCTGAATAATCTCGCACAACTAGCACCTCTTCTAGGGCTTGAAGTTGATTAACAACACATATTCCTTTTTCAGGGATTTTAGGGATGAAGGTCACTTCCTCTCCTTGATCATTGGTGCGGGAAATAGATCGGCTAACACAGTGGATTCGTCCTTTATTCTTGGCTAACCAATTCATCCCAAGAATGATATCTAACCCTTGAGATTCCAACACTATAAGGTCTGCTAAGAACAAAATCCCATCTATGAGCAGCTCTACTTTTGGACACAAGGTGCTTGCCCTCAATTTTGCCCCAGGAGAATGAACTAACATGCAACTACCCAAAGGTACTGTCCTTACTCCATTCTTAACCATAAAAGCATTTGAAATGAAAGAATGGGATGCTCCTGAATCAAAAAGAACTGATGCTGGTACTGAATTCACAAGAAACATACCTAGCACAACGTCTGACGCAGTCTAAGCTTCTTCAGCAGTGATATGGTTCACGCGTCCCTTGATCAAGTTCTCCTGCTTCGGAATTGCGCCTTGGGGTCTGTCCTCCGATGCACTTGCATTAGCGCAACTTGAAGCTCCTTTGGACAAGATTTGGCATAATGCCCTGCCTCTTTGCAATAAAAGCAAGTCACTCCTTCAGCGTAGGTCAGCTCTTGGGCACCGCCATGACCGGCCGGAGTATTAGGTCGATTATTTTGCATAGGTGGACGGCCATCACTGGCTCAAGTTGCTTGATTGTGGCTTGAATTTGTTGAAGGGTGTCTTGAATTGACTATTCTGCGGGGGAGTGGTGCGAGCTCTTGGATATCCTCCTGGATTCCCTTTTTGTGCATCCATCTTTCGCTTCCTATTTTCCATTTCCATGAACTTTGCCTCTTGGTGAATGGCTTTACTAACCAGTTGATGGAAATCGCATAGTTACCCAAATCAATCGAATGAAATGTTGTCATTCAGCCCTTCCAAACCTTTCTTGCTTGGCTTCGCTGGCTACATCTTCATTGCGTAGCGTGACGCTTGATTAAACTTCGCGATATTCATTAACAGAGCGGCTTCCTTGGCGCAGGGCTTTGAACTCTTTCTTCTTCAGGGCTATGGTACTAGTGGGAACGTGAGCCTTCCGGAAATTTCGCACGAACTCATCCCATGTAATACCCTGAGGGTTGGCATGAGAGTCGGTAAAAGTATCCCACCATTCCGATGCTGGTCCATTCAGCTGATGGGTAGCAAATAAGACTTTTTCTCGATCGGAACATTGCAGAATATCCAACTTCTTTTCGATTGCACGAAGCCAATCGCCGTCCATTGGTTCGGGCCGCTGAGAAAGTTGGAGGCCTTATTCTCGTGAATTGTGCAAACGATTCGGGAGCTTGAGCTATTGATGATGAAACTGTTGAGTTGGATTATTGATAGTCTGAGCCAAAAGCTGAATCAACTGCGTTTGATTGGCCATCAACTGAGCCCAATCTGGTCCAATGGCTGGCGGAGGTGGAGGAATAGGAGCGGCTTCATTTCCTTGTGCTCCGGCACTATCGTTGGGGTTTCCTTCAATGGCATTCCTTCTGGTGTTCACCATCTTGCTGCAGGCTCCAGATTTAGAGGAAAGAAAGAAGACTTAGGAGAAGGTCTATGTAACATTCCCACCAACAAAAGCATAGAAAAACTCAAGAACTTAAATAACATCCATGAAAAACTTCATTAGTAAAGATAGTCTTGAGGTCATTGACAAAGGAATAACGACACACAAGGTAGCGCTTTTCTAAAGACAACTTAAGCTAGTCCTCTAATAGCTAGCACTACTACCCATTGACTGGGTTTTACGCTTTGGCGGCAACACGGTAATGTAAGAACCTCATCCTCGCCTTGGTACTTGGCCAACTCTTCCTCAGCGGCCTGAAGTCTCTGTGAGACAGAGCTTAACTCCTCCAAGGTGGCTTGGTACGCATAGTCCAAAGACTTGGCGTACTGCACTTGACGCACAAGCCGGGGGTTGCCTTCGAACCTTGTGGTGGAGAAAACGCTTGTTGGCCGACAGAAACCGACCGGGGTAGTATCGGAAAGTGGAGCGTTGGAGATCTTGAGCATAGATGTCCCTTAATTGGCGAATTGCTTCACGAGCGGCATCTTGGATCCCGTTGGAGAAGGTGTCCCGAGGCATTGGGCGTCAAGATATGGGAGGCTGCCTCATCTCCTATGTTGGCGAAGATCAAAACTTCAACCCTCCAGCGCTCTTGGTTTCCATAGGTGCCTAGGTACCCCTGGTAAATAGGGCGTGCCTGAAAACCTATTTTTTGAAGAAGAGACAAGAGACAGTCGGCCAGGTGTCCAGCAAGGGCTCCGTGGGTGCTTTGGGTGGGACGTTCAGCCATCTACAATTTTAGAAAAGGAGAGAAATTAGTAAACAATTTTAAAGTAGAATGTAGTTAAGAGAGAATGCAAAAGGCTTAAATTAGAAAATTTTAAAATAAATAATCTTAAAATATATCCTTGAGGTTTGCCCATTATATTCTATCTACTACACGCCTTAGGGTCAATATGCTCGATACCATCTCTGTCGGGACCCGAGCAACGACTCCGAACCCCCGTGTTAATCGCACTATCCTGTGAAAAGCTAGTGCACATGTGTTCACAAATGATGTATATCTCACACACAACCAATATTATAGCAAAGATTTGAGCTTTTAAGCCAAAGTTTACAATAGAGCATAACACACAAACATAGACAGCAGAAACATAAAGTAGTAGCAGCCCATCCAGCCTTTCCCACAAGGCGAATTGACTGTAAGATGCGGCCTAGTCGTAGTCCTCACCGCAATCGTCGAAAGCTTCCTCTGGAAAGAGTTAGATATAGCCACATGGTTCAATTTGGAGCTAAAATGAGCAAATTATAGCCATTGGAAGTTTGAAAAGCAGAAAAAAGAAAAAGATCAATTTTCTGATATATTTTCGCATTGAAAAACGGATTTATGACGTCATCAAATAATAAAATAAATGGGAATGGTGACGTGGCCTCTAGGGCTGAGGTGGCCGCCATGTGGCGCGATCTTGCCCATCCGATTTAAATGAAGATGGGTGGCTTGGATTAAATTTGGAAAAGAGGAATTAAATCCTGGTGCGACACTTGTCAGCACGAGGATAATCCGGATTTAAAATCGGATTTTATTTTTCAGAAAATGCTAGAAATTTTATAAATATTTTAGAAAATACCAAATAATGTTTAAAAATTTGGCTTAGGAAATTCCTGGAGCTGTTTTATACTTAGGAAAAATATTTTTAATTTCTTTTTGGCCTTTTCAAATTTTATAAAAAAATATACTTTGGCTTCAAAAATTGTTTTTTAATTCCAGAAAATTCCCAAAAATTCTATAAAATTTTGGGAAGCTTAGAAAATAAAAATAAACTCTTTTTATAATTAGCAAAATTTTTAAAATTACTTTTTCTTGCTTTAGGCTTTAGGATAAATACCAGAAGAAACAAATAAATCCCAGAAAATTAAATAAAAGCAAAAGGAAATTTTGGGATGTTACATAAATGATGTAATCGAAAGTATGCAATCAAAGGGTATAAATTTCATGAGTTTTTTAAAAATTGGTGCTAAAGAAAGGGCAAGTGAAGAATGGAATATAAGTCATTTAATAGAAGAGAAGACTTTAAAGCAACCCGAAGATTACATAAATTATGAAATAATAAAGGAAACACTAGTATTAGATTTATAAACTATAAATCAAGAGCTTTAAATGATTTAGACTCAGTCACATCTGAACAAGATATTGAAGATAATAGGAGACATAGTGTTTCCGAATTCATGGAAAAATTAGACTTAGACAGTGAAATAAAGTATTGTGAAGACAAATTAAAGTATATAACTGAAGAACACAATAATACTATGAAAAGTGAATGGCCTATATTAAGAGATAAAGAAATCTATTTCCATATAGAATTATTTAGGTTAAGAAAATTAAAAAGATAAATATTTAGTCATAGATCATTCAGAAATGTGAAAGGATGAGAAGAAACAACTTAATGATAAAAAGGAAGTTGAAAACAAAGATACCATAGGAAAACAATTAGTGAGTAAAGAAGAACAGTGGGAAGAAAATGAAAAATTATTATTAGAAAGCTATGAAGCAAATGATGAATTAATATGCAATGAAGATGAAATTATAAATAATGCAGAATAATATAATGATTTTATAGGTTTCTTAGATGAGATAGGTTTACATAATTTGGATAATGCCATGGAAACTGTGGAAGTAGATATATGAGGAAAGAAATGAAGATATGGTGAAAGTTCAGTAAAAAATGAAGGAGAAATGGAGAGACCATCTAGAGTAGTAGGAAGATGGTCTCCAGAGAGGGAAGAATATCCATATAATTATATCCCTGAACAATATAGATATATGGGTTCTAAGAGAAGAGATTTTGGAAGGACCATAAAATTCCAAAACCATAAAAGTGACGGCTCAATATTAAACTTAACTGCACATGATCCTATAGACTGGCCAAATATCATAAGTATATGGAAAGTTCTAATAGTCCAAAGATATATACAAAATCAACATAATATAGCAAATAAAGTTGAAGATATGATAACATATTTAGAAACATTCTGAGGTGAATCTATGAAAGTTTTATGGGAACAATGGGTAGAGAAGAATCCCAATCTCTATGAAGAATTAAAAAGAACAGGAAGCAAACAAAACAACTTTGCCAATATAATATCAAATATCATTATAGAAGAAGATCCAGAATTGGGATATACAACGCTATAGAATGAAAGGCTAAGAGAAATAAAGAAGCTAACACTAAAAATTTGGAAAGGAATAAAATAATTTTCACAGCATTATCTATATAATGTCACTACGGCCAAACAAGGATACAATAAAGGCATAGTAGAAAGGTATTTTAACAAATTACCCGATCTTTTAGGAAGTATGATGAATATAAAAAGGAAACAGAAGGTGCGGTCATTAATATATCTCAAGCTATAATATTTATATTTAAGCAAATAAGAAAAAGATGCACAAATATACAAGCTCAACGATCCATGAAATATGCATATTATAATTTTTGTAACAAGATAATCCAAATAACTTTAACATATGGAGAAGATATACCTAAAGGTAGAAAATATTATAAGCCTCAAAACAAGGGATATAACAAATTTAAAACAAAGAAGAGATATTTTCTTAGGAAATCAGATAATAAGATTCCATATTTGCATAAAAGAAATGTAATGCGTTATAATCCTAGAAAAAATTATGATACAACATGTAAATGTTTTATATGCAATTCATCATATCATTTAAGTAAAACTTATCCTAATAAAGATCATAAAAAATACTCAAACAAGTATGAAGAACAAGAAACAGTTCTAATAATAGATAGTGTAAATGAAAATATATTAGTATGTGATGATGAAATAAAGGATGACGAGTCAATATATTCAATCACAGAAACAGAAGAGATTGAAAATAATGAAGATGAATGTGAGTTAAGTAGTGATGAAATAGACCTAATAGATGAATTATCTGCTTTAAAAGTTGAAATGATGGATCAGATAAATTGTGAACATGATTGGATCAGGGAAAAAGGAGACTATAATATAAAATACACTTTTTGTATATATTATCCAAGCCAAGAAAATAGAGCTACAGTAGTTAATGTCTAAAGGAAGCAAGCTTAGAATGCTTAAAGCAAAAAGAGCAAACATGGAGAAAGGAAATATAATTAGAACCAGATGAAACGATATTATCTAGCAAGATTAGAATATTAGAAAATAGGATAAATAAATTAGAAGTAAAAATAGAAGAGTTTAAAAATCAAATGGACACTAAAAGGTTGCAAGAAGATAAAATCATAGAAAATACTGAGTTTAAAGAACAAACTATAATTTCAAAAGAAAGCAAAGGGACCAAGATGATCCAGTTAAAAGATGATATAACTAGTTTTGGAAATAAATATATAGTCAAGTTACCTTTTAAAGAAATATTAGGAATAAGAATCCCAGTAAAAGTAAAACTGAAGTTAAACATTTCCTACAAAAATATTAGCATTAATATATACAGGTTGTACAAAAAATATTATCCATGGCAAATACTTCATAAAATGTCCTGACATAGTTCACATAATAGAGGACAATAAAGTAGAAATATCAATAGATATGTATGTCAGGAATAAAGAAAATCCATAACCAATTGGCTTATAATATTGAAATGTACATAAATGGGACAAAATACATAATAGACGAAATTATAAAAAGAGATTTATCTATGATAAATGACGACATGATAATCGATCTAAGATTTTTACAACAATCATTGCAGACCACAATTATACAATAAGAAGGTATCACATTTATCCCATATCAAGATAATATTCCTTATATCTCAGAAGTGCGAAAGCGTGGTGAGACACCTCAAGTCCAGCACTTAGAGATTTCTAGTGCCACACTCCCTGTAATAAACACAATGTTCAAGAAGACGCTAGGCGGGCGGCGAGGTGGGGCCTAGCACCTTGGGGGCCTAGGCGGTTAAATTAAAAATGAGGATAGTAGGCAAAGATAAGCAATCATATATATATATATATATATATATATATATATATATATATATATATATATATATATATAAAGCAATCATATATATATATATATATATATGGGAACATATCTAGTGCTAATACGTAATTAGATGATAAGGTGCAAATGCTATTGTGAGCCATCAGATATATAGTACATTCGGCTGAGATGCCTGCGGGCGGAGCACCCCCAACCACTTAATCAATTATGCGAAAAAAACCCCGCTTAACCCTACTAAATTTCCAAAAAGCCCCCGCTGGCCTTTCTTCCTCCTCACAGCACAATCCCCTTCTTCCTTCCTTCTCCCTCTCGATCCCTCGCTAGGGTTATGCGCCGGCGCGCCAGCCCACTCCTCGCCGTGACCCTCCTCACCAGCCCCCTCCTCATCGCGCCCCTCCGCGCCAACCCCTTCTGCGCTTGTCCCATCAGCCCAACCGGAGCAGGAGTAGGGAATAATAGCAGTTATATTCCACATCACCTTAACCTTTGCACAGATCCAAAAAGAATTGGTTGGCCTCTCCTGCGTGTTCTCAAAAATAAGAATTGCTGGATTGTCTTGTGCGAGGAAATCATCAGTACCGCGATTCTCTGCCTGTTTGTTGTATCCAGTCTGAAGAATTTGGTTGGCAGCAGACATATGTGGATCGTGGGTGCAATTGGACTGTTGTTGAGTTTTGGGTAATGATACAATTGATTTGATCTTAAGTTTAAGGTACATGGGTTACATATATATAGCCGGTCGAGGTTGGTGTGAACACAAGGCCGAACCGAACAGTCGGTGTGAACACGAGACCGAACCGAACAGTCGGTGTGAACACGAGACCGAACCGAACAGTCGGTGTGAACGCGACCAAATATATTATACTCTAACATCCCCGCAGTACAACGGGAGCGCGCGAGCGGTGAGACCGGAGAAGAAGCCAAGAGCCAACATCCCCGTAGTCATAACCGCCGATGCGCGCGTATGTCAGGATCGAGCAGAACCGACGAGTAGCTCAAGCAAGCGGTAGCCCTTTGTGCCGATGTCGAGGTAGACGAGCGCTAGGGTAGAGTAGACGTGGTCGAGGATGCCGTGCTAGAGATGGCCGTGGTCGACGTGGTTGTGGTCAGGTTACCGATGTCGAGGCGATCGCTCATGAAGCCGCAGGCGCAAAAGAGGCGCCATGGTGATGACGGAGACGCGTCGAGGCAGTCGTCGTGGAAGGGGGCGATGCCGAGGTCGACGTAGTCAGGGCCATCGAGGATGTAGACCGAAAACGGCGATGCAATCGAGGCGCACGGGACGGAACGGTAGGGTCGATGCGTCAAGCCGCCAGAGACGAGGCATGTGCTAGGTTTGCGGACCAAGAACGCGTCGGGGACAAGCACGCACCGTGTTGCCGCACGGACGCATAAGGAGAGGGCCCCAACCAGGCGTGGTTGTGCTGGACGAAGAAAGAGCAGTGCGGGAGCGGACGCTCCAACCCGGCGATCGAGCGGGCGACGCTGCCGCTGGCGAGCGGTCCGGCGGACGCTCGCTGCCAAGGCGATCGACACAAGGTACGGCGACGGCGGTAGCGCTGATGTCGGCGATGAGGTCCCAATCGGCCAGGACAAAGACCAGTGTGATGATGGCGCACAAGAGGTTGCGCAGACGACTGCCAATGCATGTGGGGCGGCGATGTAGATGAAACGGCGAGGACACACGTGCGGCAGCGGGCGTGGAGGAGGCGACACAACAACAGCCTTGTTGCTCAAGAAGATGCGCGTAGTACTCAAGATGGACGCCACGGAGCCGGGTGGATCGCGCACAATCGGTGATCGATCGAAGTACGCGAGGCGGGACGACGATGGAAGAAGTCGGTGGAGGCGTCCCGATCTGTGGTGGCGATGACGATAATGGCGGCTGGATCAATAGGATCCGCCGCTTAACGGTGCGCTGCCCCGGCGGAGATAGATCTCCCGGGCGCGGTCTGGAAGCAAGCGCGGCTAGGGTTAGGATCTAAACCTAGACGTCTGATACCAAGAAAGCGTATAATATTTGGGGCAATCACGCAATTGATTGATCTTAAGTTTAAGGTACATGGGTTACATATATATAGCCGGTCGAGGTTGGTGTGAACACAAGGCCGAACCGAACAGTCGGTGTGAACACGAGACCGAACCGAGCGATCGGTGTGAACACGAGATCGAATCGAATCGGTGTGAACGCGACCAAATATATTATACTCTAACAGTTGTAAACTTCAATGATAGTTTTTATCATGTATTGGATTTACTTAGGTTCAAGGCAGGTATCTACATTATGTCATGATGCTCACGGTTTATGTCTGAATCCAACTGTAAATTTCTCTTGAATGAAATGAAATGAAATGGAATGTTCTCCACTGGTGCTGAGAATGTTCAATTTGGGATTTACCATCGCAAGATGACAGCATAATTGACCTTTATCTCTCCACATTCATAGCAATCCAATCCTTTCCTCAAGCGAATAAAATCGAGAAGGCCGTTTTTTGTTTGAGACAATTGTTCATCAAGTGCTCGTGGTATATGTCAGACTCGCCCGTCCATCACGAAACAAAACTTTTCCTCAAGCAGGTCAAATAGAGAAGGCCTTCTATAATGAACTCATGGTTGCATTGGATCACATCTAGAGCTTCTATTGCACTTAACTAATCCTGACAATGAATGCACGAAACTTGAAGAATACCAATACAAAGTTTGTGTTACAACTTATTTGTTTAGTTTTCCTTTGCATAACGTAAAGATTTATCAACACAAAATGATCAATTTGGTAATCTTCGAGTGCTCTTACATTAACTACGCATCTATTAGTTTCCCTCAGCTTCTCTGAACACATTGTGCGCCACATTGATCAAGCCTGTTCCACATTTATCAAGCACCCAGATGAAGATACCGAGCAAGCAATTCACCTTCCCTTCATAATGCGTAGATTAAGAAAATGAGCAATCACAACAGGTTGTTCTATTCCACAAAAAAAATCATAATCACAAAACTTTTGGTGTTGAATTTCAGAAGTTTCTGAAGCACAATATATTTTCCTCGATATAATTATTCGAATGTACCGCTATCGAAGAAGGAAAAGCGAGGCTAAAATTATGCTGATCATGAGAAAGTAGGTAGGATGGTTGATGATTCACAGAAAATACAGTGCCTTCAAGAACTAGGATATCAATCCGTGGACACACGCAGACCAGCACACGCATATGCATTCAAGTGCGAGCAGCTAATGGTTTGGTAAAGGGTAACCCTATGGCAAAGCCCTATAGTGAGCTGTCCTTCAATCCTTATCCCAGAAGAATTAAGAACTCAAAAGGTCATCCCACATGGAGGAAAAGGCAAAAAACAGAAGAAAAACATCCTGCATCTGCAGTAGCCAGGAGGCAGCAGCCTTGCATTATTGCAACTTCACAAGCTTAGTAGGCTTAATCCTTTTCAATGATTGTACTAATACATCTGCTTATCCTGACGAAGTCATGGGTATTCTGAACCCTCCAGCATATGTACTTTATATGACTAATTATCTATTCTTAAAGAAAAAGAAAAGGTACATGATGCTAATTAAGAGCAATGGAGGGCAAATTTTACAGGAAAAAGCATCAGTTAGAGAAGGAGCACCGCAAGTGGAGAACACTCCATTCCATTCATGTCAATATGTCACTGGAACTCTA
>JAYGGG010000162.1:0-40000 GCA_036346245.1 Bonia amplexicaulis | reverse complement strand
TGGGCTTCTTTAATATTTCTTCTTCTTTTATATTTACCAGAGGTGAAGATACTGGAGTTTTCTTATTTCTAGCTCCTTTGTATTTCTGGATATAATCTTTGGCAAATGGTTCTATATAATAATTTATTCTCAGTATTTTTCTGAATTGAGTTAATGCTTCCTCCATATTTGCAAACTTTTTCCAGAATATTCCTCCAGCTAATTTAGAATCTATTTTTTGGGCTATTATTTCCTCGAATGATATATATATTTCTGGTGTTTTCCCTTCGAACACCACATATAAAGATTTTGGTTCTATGAATTTGGGATTCTCTTATATGGGCATTGATTCATTTGTCATATGGAAATATTCAGCAAGGCTATTTAATATGGACAACATATATCTTTTCTCTTCACGTTTATTGTTATATTGGTACTAGAAATTATCTAATATGTATTCTTGTACTTCATCAATGATTATGTGGTCTTTTGGCTTGAACTTATATGAATTTGGTGGCATATTTTCAGCTTATTGTACGTGCCAAATTTGAAGAATTCGCTTCCGTTATAATTCATTGACCTCTTCATTCCTGCAGAATAGAAGAATGAGATAGCAAGTCTGGTAGTTTATTATCCTTTCCTTTTATATGTTCAAATATAACCTTATAGTCATTTCTAGTAATAATATCTTCAAATAGAACTCATCTTCTAGTGCAACTTTTCTTACTATTAATTTGATTATGGTACCTACAAATAGCTTCGCAATCAGTCTTTACTGTAAATTCTTTGAAGCCTAAATATAATCTGAAAGAGTTTATTGCATTAATTATTGCTAATATTTCTCTATATGTATTATTTGTAGTTTTAAGCTTATAACTTCCTGAATCATACCTACATATTTTTTCCTCAGTCTTTCATGAATATTTATTAGGCTTTTGCTTTAATATGGCTCTCCATCCTATTTGAGAAGCATCTGTCTCAATAATAAAATAATTGTTGTCTAATGGCAATTCTAGCTGTTTTAAGTTTCTAACTTTATCCTTTATTACCTAATTTAATATCTTCAGAGTTAAAGTATTTTTGACCAGTCTTTCTTAACTTGGTATATAATAGCCCAACTAATCTTGCCAAATTATCTATATAATTTCTAGCATAGTTTACAATTCCCAAAATTGTTGTAATATCTTTCTATCATTCATAGTATCAGGGAATTGTAAAATATCTTTATTAATATGATCTTGTAAATATATTCTACCTTCTCCAATTTCATAACTAAGGAAATTAATTTTTAATTTACAAATTTCCATCTTTTTCTTAGATAGTATTAACCCATTTTGCTCTACCTTTCTAAGGAATACTTTAAGATGAGCAATGCGTTCTTTATATGTAACAACCTAGCCAGACAATGGCCTGGAATGCTACTAAATTAAGTAATATAGCAAAGATAAACTAAATACACCTCACAACATTTCAGCAGAACCTCCTTTGTGTAATTACCTATGTCAGAGGATTCAACAAACAGTTCTAATAAATAAAAATAAACCAACTTGTAATATGATCAAGACCTAATCAAAACTGACTATTCGTTACTATGACATCCATGGCAACTAACATCTAAGATATAAAACATGAGCATCCCAAATCTTCTATTCATTTATTACAGTTTACTTCTAGCAAGCAATAATCATAAAAAGTACTTAAAGTAATTCATTCATCTACTATTTAATTTCTTTCTTTCCATTGTGGGTAGATTGTGCAAAAGTGCAACAAGACTAATCCTTCTTTTCCCCATGCATGCCGATCTTGTAAGGATACCTAAAACACAACAAACAACAAGGGTGAGTCCAAAGACTCAGCAAATATACTAAATGGTAATAATAGCATATGTGTACACTACTCCATAAAGAACACCCAACAATTACTTACAAACACATGATATGCAATATGCTCAACAAGATCTTTATCTTTTCTCTTTCTCTTTTGCATTTTACCAGTAATGCAAAATGTGCATCCGTCGATGCACACCCATGCCTACACCATCCGGTACAGGGACCAATGCCCATACTCCGTAGGTATGGGGACCCAAGCCCATGCTCCTCAAGCATGGGGACCTTTAGCCCGTCATCGACATGACCGGGACCTCAGCAGTTGCTCGGTCATCATATGACCAACACTTCAATAAACCAACGTGATGCATATGCATAAAAGTCAAAATTTAATAGAAATTTGTATCCACAGCAACCTTGCACATGAATGACCTATTCATACTACACTGTTCATAATCATGGACTCATAACTTTCAAACAACCACGAATACACGTAGCTCATACCAATTACGCCATCATCACAATCATGAACACACGCCTTTAGTAACAAGTCTAGCCTTATATCTTTCACTAAACCTGTTGCATTTAATTTCCTTTTAAAAATCCATTTACAGCCTATGGGCTTACAGTTGTTGGGTAGATCAACAAGCTCTCAAACTTTATTTCTTTTCATCGAGTTTAATTCTTTCGCATTGCTTCCATCCATAGTTTTAATTGTGAGCAGCTAATTACTTATTTATAAGTCTTTGGTTAGTTTTAATTGTGAGTAGTTAATTGTTTCTTTATAAGTCTTTGGTTCTTCCTCTAAATCTAAAATTTTATAATGAACTTTTCCCAGAGGAAAAATAATAATCATCTCGATATTAAGGTGTACTTAAATTCCTCCCACTTCTCCTAACCATGTTTGCTTTGGGAGTTTGATTTATATTTTCTTCAGGCGCTGAACCTCCTTCAGTATGAGACTAGATGTATCCATCTATGTTTCTGGTGGAGTTCCCAATTATTCCATCGTCGCTCGCTTAGCACGACGAGATGTGTTTTGATATAAAAATATTGGATCCATACTTTCTACCAGTTTATCCTTTTCTGGATCACAAAACAAGTACCTTTTTGGTTCGAAAGAATAACCAATAAAAATTTTCGGCGTGCTTTTAGGCTGCAATTTTATACGGTTTTGATTTACACTCTAATTTATGAATTACACCCCTAAACTGCTAAGTGGCAAAGTGATTGATGAGGGGATTTGGCCCAATCTTTCGATGAGAATAACAACTACGATTGTTTGATATGATGTTGACGACGAGGCTACTTGACTGAAACAACTAAATCTGTTCATCAATCGCTACACCACACCCTTGTCGTTACCAACCGTGCCCAACACGGAGGATATTTCTTGCAAGCAATCGAGAATCAAGCAAGAAAGAAATAAGCACAATCTGAATTTGTGAATGAAATGCGAAGTTTCATTGAATAATGGAGAGGCCTCAAGTCGACACAAGTACACAACTGATGTTTTCTGAACGAAAATCAATCTAAACAAGTTTAAACCCTAAAAGAGGCATCTTTGGCTATTTTTATGGTGCTAGAGACATGGGGGGTCATGTTCGTGAGAGTGGGGGAACATCCCACTACAACTCTCCAGTTGGGCTCAAACTGATACAAGGCCCAGTACCCAGGTTTAGAACTGATTCAAAATTATTTTGTAGTTTACACTATGCTCAGGTGGATTTTTGAGGTAGGACCAGAACCATTGGAAAAAGAACTTCAAAAGCTTTCCAACTAGTCCAAGACACCTCATTTGGACTCCGTATGCATCTTCTATGCTCGCTTGAAGTTAGCGCTGCCTCCTGAGGCCGAATTGGATCGTAGAATATGCCCAACTTTTATTCTTGGTCGTCCCTAGCCTCAAAGTGATGTGGTGACCTCAATGTTTATCCCAAACACGTATGTGACTCCATGTGCCCATCCTTGGTCCTTGCCTATGTTTCTAAACACAATCACCTCACATACATCAGGCAGCACCCTATTCTCAGAAACTGAATTATACAAGCATAGGAACGAGCTCATCTGACAATTCAACTGGCGTGCGCATGCTCTCATCATAGTTTCTTGCCTATCATCTTGTGGATGAGTATTGTGTATATCGGAAGTGATGTCCTCATCATCCCCCCTCTTGAATTGGAGTCGTCATCGACTCAAGCACATCTTCTTCTCCAGGTATGGTTTCAAATCTGCAATGTTAAATGTAGGACTAATCCCAAACTCTGTAAGTAACTCAAGTTTGTATGCATTATCATTAATCTTTTCTATAATATTAAAAGGACTATCAGCTCTAGGCATCAACTCAGACTTTCTCAATTCTGGAAATCTATCTTTTCTCAAATGCAACACCATACAAGATCACCAAGTTCAAAATTATTTTCTTTCTACCTTTACTACCAGCAACCCTATATTTCTCATTCATGCACTCTATATTTTCTTTAATGGTTTCATGCAATTTAAGAACAAATTCAGCACGTTTCTCAACATCTAAATTTACCATCTCCGAAGATGCTAGAGGTAACAAATCAATTGGAGTGCGAGGGTTACCTGAAAAAAGCTCGTTTTTTGTGGGTGAATATAACGAGCGATTGCAAGCAAACTCCACGTAAGATAGACATTCTTCCATATCTTCAATCTTCTTCAAAATGACCCTCAATATTGTTGATAAGGTACGGCTGATGACCTCAGTTTGTCCATCAGTTTGGGGATGACAAGTAGTTAAAAATAGCAGCTTCGTCCTAAGTTTTCCCCAAAGTGTCCTCCAAAAGTGATTCAGAAACTTCGCGTCACGATCTTAAACAATTGTCTTTGGTACACCATGTAGTTGAACAATCTCCCTAAAAAATAAATCAACAACATTTATAGCATCATCTCTCCTATGACAAGGAATAAATATGCCATCTTAGAAAATCTATTCACTACAATAAAAATACTATCCCCCCCAAAAATTTGTCCTAGGCAATCCTAAAACAAAATTCATAGAAATATCCTCCTAAGGAATACTAGGAATGAGAAGAGGCATGTATAAGCCCTGTGAATTCAGTCGTGACTTAGCTTTTTGGCATGTAGTGTATCGTGAAACATAGCGCTCGATGTCACACCTCATACTTGTCCAATAGAAGTGTTCAGCAAGGATGTCCTCTATTTTTTTACGCCAAAGTGTCCCGTTAATCCGCCCTCATGCACCTCCCATAACAACAAAAGACGAACAGAGCTAGCTGGAATGTATAACTTGTTAGCTCTAAATAAGAAACCATCATTAAAAATAAATTTGCTCCAGCTTTTACCATCTTTACAATTGGATAGGGCATCTTTTAATTCATCATCAGAAGCATATAAATATTTTATTGTCTCTAAGTCCAAAATTATGCAATCAAGTTGAGACAACAAATTATACACAACAATGACAGTGACTAAGCACAAAACACATCGAGGATCCATTCGTGATCACATTGCTTTGACATGGGCCACCTGTTGGTGCTGGGCATTGCTTTGAAATGGGCAGCCTGCTGGTGCTAGGCACTTATCGGATATCCGGTCGGATATTATCCGAATAACCATTTATCGATGCTATTTGGTCGGATAAAAACCTTCTCGACTTTGCTACTGAATCCAATTCTAACTATCCAATATTGATACCTAATCTAGCCGAATACTAAACTCCCTTACCAAATGCGGTATCAACCAGATTCGGTACCGGGTCAATCGGGAATTACCCGACGCTTTTGCACCCTACACATGATCCCCGAGACCACAACTACCTTCATGATCCGATCATTCCACATTGTTGGGAAACATTTCATTTGCAAGACTTAATATAAGAAGGGCCATTTAACTTTATCATATGCTTTTTCGAAGTTAACTTTAAATAGGACCTAGATATTTTCTTCTTATTCAGTTCATGCAAAGTTTCATGAAGCATTAAGATTCCTTCCATTATATACCTTCCTTTTATAAAAGCAGTTTGTGTGTGTTTAACCATAGGTCTAATAACTCTATTTAGTCTGTTTGTCAACACCTTCGTTATGATTTTGTAGCTTACATTCAAAAGGCAAATCGGTCTATACTTCTGAATCTTATTTGCACCTTTACTTTTAGAAACACGAGTTATAATCACATAACTAGCAGCGTAACCGCGGCGACACGCCAGGCTAGCTACCGTTTGGAACGAAGTAAAAGAGATGATAATTCGTGTGGAAGTTTTTCAAAAAAAAATCGAGGACACATGCGTAATTCCGAGAAAACCGAAGGCCTTTTTCGCAAAAAAAATGAGGACCTGTAAGGACCTGTACGTAACTAAACGATGACCTATATGTAATTTTGGAAAACCACGGAGTGCTATCCTGCAAAAGGATACGCAATTTCGGTGATTTCGATGAAGTGGAAGGGGTTTGCGGGAAAAAAACCTGACAGGGACCTTTTTTCAAGAACAAGGATGTTTGCATGATTTTAGAAAATGCAGGGGTCTTTTCGCAAAAAGGATGACGTAGCATAGATGGGAGGACCTTTATGTGATTTTAAAAAATACAGTGTCTTTTGGCAAAAAGGATGACGTGGCATAGGTGGTAGGCTGGGTACTCCTCAGCTTTGTTTTAGCGATGATTCAGACTTGCAATATGTAGTTTACCATAATAGAAGTCATCAAGCAAATTTTTAAGGTTAAATTTGATCAAATACCGCTATCTCTGATAGAATTTGACCAACACTCACGACGTAGCTAAATAACACTATCACGTTAGTTATCATAGCGTGGCTAAACTCTTGCCATAACACCATCACTGATGTGGCAGTGTTGGCCAAAGTGGCTATTTTCTAGCTCTAGGCTAGATTTACCCTATGACGTGACAGTATTGTTTTGCGTGGCTAAAAGGGTTAAATTTAGAAATAAGATAGATGAAAGATTATTGATAAAATGAAAAGGATTAAATAGTAAAATTGTTTCCTTTCTCTTTTTTCACCTTTGTAAATCGAAAATCAGGTCTACAATTTTTTGGGATATGACTTATGGCTTAAATTTTGAATTCGGCATTTATAGAGACAAGACACAAAGGAAAATAGTCGCATGCGATTTTAGTCGGTACAGCTGAACTCAGTATACTTTTTACTACAATCATTTTATTGATCCCACATTAAGAAAATATAATATTTAAAAGCTATTTACTATAGTATAAGTCATAACTTGTAAGTCATAACTGACAAAAAACCTAGCCTGTATCGTAGTAAGGTAGGCTGAATGAACTTGCATAAGGCCTGTTTGATATGGCTACGGCTTATGATTTTTTGTTGAAATTTTTGAATTTTAGCTGTTTGTGATAGAGATTTCAAAGAGAGAGATAATCGCTTGTGATTTTGGTTAATATAGATATTGAGTTTTTAATGTGTACTATAATTAACTCATAGATTATATCTTAAAAAATATTTTATTTAAAAGTTAGATATTATAGAAAAAAATTAAAAATCGAAACTGTTAGAGAACAGAACCATAGTCTTGCCGTCTCTGTCGCCTGCACGTCTCGTATCTTGCCGCATCCTTCAAGCCAAACAAAGCCAAAACGGATAATCTCACTGCCTCTCACCACCAGTCCACCACCAAACACCTCGACGACGGCACCATGTCCGCTTCCTCTCCTGCCGCCGCCTCAGCCGCCTACGACCGCACGGCCGAGCTCCGCGCGCTGGACGCGACCTTGTCTGGCGTCCGCGGCCTCGTGGCCTCCGGCGCCACGAACCTCCCCCGCATCTTCCGCGTCCATGACCCCGAACCAGAAGCACAACCTAACGGCCCCAGCCAAGAACCGTCGACCGCGACCATCCCGGTGATCGACCTCGGCGGCAACGACCGCGACGCCGTGGTGGAATCCGTCCGTCGGGCCGCGGTGGAGTGGGGTTCTTCCAGGTGACGGGCCACGGGTGCCCGAGGGGCGATGGCCGCGGCGGTGGCGGCTGCGCGAGCGTTCCACGAGGCGGACGGCGGGAGGGCAGCGACAAGGCGCGGCTCTACTCGCGGGAGCCCGGAAGGCGGTGAAGTACAACTGCAACCTCGACCTGTACCAGTCGCCGGTGGCCAACTGGCGCGACACGCTCTCCGTCCGCATGGCGCCCGACCCGCCGGCAGCCAGCGAGCTGCCGGAGAACTGCCGGTGAGTGCTCTGACTGTACTTCACTGTAATACTAGTAGTAGTACTAGATTTTGCAAGTAGTCCTGCGCAATGACTTGTAACGACGTGGTGGGATTAATTTGTTATTCAATTCCTCCCACAATATAAGAACTCATTATTAAAAGAACATCATCCTATGATATAAATCTATTACAAAAATTATAGATGTAATTATTATAATATTTCTACCTATACTACTAATTTAATACTAAAAATAAGTAGAAGTATGTTATTTTAATAGAGGTATGCATAACTCAATATTATTTTTTTTCTTAAATTTAATATTTTTTTAGTTTGTATGTATGATAAATTTTAAACTTATATTATAGAACAGAATGATTAATTACCTAGCTTTAGAATATTGCCAACGGTGTGGCGCGTGTAGTAAAATACTCCGTATATTATAAGCGGCTCTCCCGGCCAGGGAGATGGGCCACGCGCTTTTTGCGCTTTTAAAAGTCTCTGGCTTTGAATCGCGTAGAGGTCCTCCGTCCTCTTAAACAGGTCCCTGCTTCTCGCAAACATGTCTCTTCCATGTTTTTTCTAGAAAACACACTCCACTTCACCGATAGCAACCTGCGGTTTCTAAAATTACGTATAGGTCCTTGTTTAGTTACGTACAGGTCCTTGCATGTCCCTATTTTTTGCGAAAAAACCCTTTGGTTCCTCCGAAATTACGCGTACGTCCTCGATTTTTTTCGAGAACCGCCCCGCGGATTTTCGTCTCTTTTACTTCGGTCCACACGGTGGCTGGCGCGGTGCGGCGCCGCGCTTACGTGGCTAGTAAGCTTGATTAGATGCATGCATGACCTCGTGATGTTGAATAGTTCTTATATTTAAATTGTGTATGCTTCAGAGTATCTTGCTCATGCATCATAGTGCCTAGGCGTCTAAATCAATATCAGTTGATATGCTTTGGGATGTGTAACATTTAGCATGGGTATCTTCACATACCTATCTTTACTATTATAAAAGGAGTTAGTGGTTGGTCCGTCCTCACTCTTCTCTTCTCAGCCATTCGATTTGATCTGGACCATTCGTCTCTCCTCTCTCTCTCAGGATACAACCGCCCAACCCCTCCACTTTTTTCATCTCCTCATGCATTCTGGTCACCCTTCTCTCTCTATCGCTTGCTCTCCAATATTTGATATGTGAAATTGGTCAGGCAATAAGTTCTGTCTCATTGTTTTTATAACTTCGTTGTAACGCACGAGTTATGTAAAAAAGATGCACATATTCATGGTTCTCACCTCATTATTTGCTTTAGATTTTACGAAATACTTTTAGAAGAGCATAACAACGCTTTAACATTAGTAGGAACCAACTGATTTGACTCAAATCTTTTGAGGAATGATTTTCAAATCTAAGATCCCCATTTGTGATTTATGCACATACGAATTGAAGGAGCAATTCGAGAGCACCCAATACCGAAGCACAAGAAAAAGAACAAAACTCTCCACACAAGTTTTTTTTCTCAAATATTTATCAAGTAGGTACTCCATATAACACCTATAACATAAAACGACGCATCAACCACAGATAAGTTGATAAAATATCGTAATTGTAAGGCCAAAAGATCCTTCGGTCGATCGGTGGCTCTGCTTTAATTTATTCTTTTGGATTGTGCTGACTGCTGTTGCCAATAGCCTTACAGTGAATGCAAGTAAACACAAACTAATGGACGACCCGGCCTATAAAGATCAGAAACAAAGCATAGATTCTTCCTTGCAGACTGGCTAAAACTATGACCAAATCTAGCTGCATATCTGCTTGAAGCAGCACGTACTCGTAGTGGCAAGCGGATTTCACTGTGCAAATCTTGTCGCTCATTGGATCGATCATTATAATGTAGTTTGACGGTGAGCAAAGCGTACCAAGGACCAATTAGCATTGACCCTAGTAAAAAAGTATATTTGAGATATCAAACTCTGAAACAAATAAATTCAACTTCAACTTAACTAGTTTCATGGCATATACTTACTATAGTCATATTAAATTTAAAAGCAGTTCAAACTAATTTAAAATGAGTTCAAAACTCACTTACCATAATTATATCAAGGGTATAAAACATTTTCATACCCAAACTCCAAAGATTCTATCAATCATATATGTGTATCGGACTATTCTTAACATGGGTGCATAGGCATTCAGGTGCATACCCACACACGGTTGCGCTAATGAGCGCGCTTGCACGCTACATGTGGGTCGCTAGCTGGATCTCTGGTGTGGTTGGTGTATAACTTAGATGATGCTAACTTTTGTATGAGATAGTAACTTTGCAAATGTAAATAATTTGATGAATTACTGATGGTAACTTTATGTTCGAGAGATAGTAACTTTCTGTAACATTACAATGTGAAAGTTAATACGTGAGAATTGTAAATAACTTTGTGAATTATAGATGACAACATTTTGTGCATGAGATAGTAACTACGCGTGGGTCTTGCGTCGGGTGGTTATGGTCTGACACATGCATGCATACAGCAGGTGAGAAGGGAATAAGTGCACTTGACTTGTGATTTTTTATTTTGTTTACAAACTAAAAAAATAAAATAACTTTAACTAAAAATCCAATCTGCAATCCGTTTGCACCATTATGTTCGAAATTACGAGCTTAACAAAACAAGATACATGTTGAATATGTTTTGATACTGTGAAATTCATGTAATATAAAGTTACTATCGTGCATGAGTGAAGTTATTGTCAAATACATGTAGAGTTACTATCAGTTTTATATTGTTACAATGGACAATAACTCTACATATGTTTGGTAGTAACTACACTCACACACGGCAGTAATTTTCTGTGCGAGTTATTTGCTATTGACATGAATGTTTCTCTCTGCTCTCAATGCATGCATGTTGACAGTAACTTCATTCACACACGGCAATAACTTCATGAATTACAAATAATAATTATATGTAACTTCATAAATTACAGATGATAACTTGATGTGTATACGATAGTTATTTTACCATAATTAACAAACGCTATTAACTATCCATGGGGTGGTATGGTGAGGCGATTGACTGGTTGGGTTGGTCAGGGTCGCACGTTTATTTTGCGTGTAGCTACTGAATAGTGCTTATATATATACTAATATATATCATATACTAATTCCAAACATACTTTTTTATCACCTTAGGTATACTCATATATTAATTCTAAGACACTGCAATGTTAGCTACATGAAAAAATTACAAGGGAGCATATGGTTTTAGACATATTTTACTAATACCTTCATATTCGTACATAAAAGTGGTATGTTTAAAAAATTGTACATACCACCTTAAAAAAATATACATACCAATTAGATGGTTTTATATACTTATATGCTATACGTACATACCCTATGTTGCGTTAAATACCCTCTACTTTGCGAGATACAACATAGGGAGTAACTACACCTAGGAGTAGAAAAAGGCTAAGGGAAGACGAGAACAGAGGTTTGAACCGGGAAGACGGAGAATTGAGGTTTGAACATCGAAACTACCGAAACCTTGGGTGCCTATCCAGACTATAGTTTACATACAAATATTGTACCATTTTTTAAGCAGATCAAACCTCGAGATAAGATCGATCCGATGATTTACTTGATCTTTCACAGTAGTAATTCCCGAATAAATACGTGGAATACGAAACATAAGATGCAATTCGTACTAGAATAGGTAATACTCAATCGCAAGCACCGTAACTCACAACCAAGGGGATCTCACGATCTAGTGAATAAATACCTACACCATAGTATGAACTCTCACGATTTAGATAGAGATGAACTCTAATGACCGAAGGCACGCACACACATTTTAATTCATATCTCCACTCTATGAAATACATGACGCGTAACATGGCTTATAGCACACTCGGCCTATGGCCTACAAACGCATGCACACATAACCCTACCTTGACTTGAACCCAAACATGACCAACACTAGTACACGACTCGTTGCGCGACACAAATAAAGAACCATATTGGTTTTTACAGAGACTCGAATAAAGCGGCTCAAGCTAACGGACTTAAAATTAAATGTGACTTAATCTGTTTATGCAACATCTTTAATTTGGTGTGGCTCGATCTGCAGGTGCCCCCCCCCTATCCTAAGTTACGCAAAGAAAAGCAGAAATGCACGCGTTGGAGGAATACACGCGTTGGCCCGAAATTTTTGAACGAATGGAGTTGTAGATGCATGCAGTTATCTTCGACGTGACCTCCACGCCACTTTCCTCCTATTTTTCTGCACAAAGTCCCCAAGAAAATCTCCTGATATTTCTCTTCCATACGTAGCAAATTAGGAGTGCAATCCAAGCACATTTTCCTTGGCGTACAAAATAGAATATTCCAATTTAGAGGAAACCAAATCAAACAGTAATCAGGCTCCTTTCTCTCTGTTAAACTGCGGACACGACTATTGCTCTTCTAGTCGCTCGACGGTGATAGAGCACGACCATCTTCTCCCTTACTATCGGCAGCCCGTTTCTCCACCACCCCTACACCTACACATGGCAGCTCTTCATGACTAGCAGCCTGCAGCGCCTCCCCTCCCCACCCCCCGCCCACAGACCACCTCGCCGCAGTCACCGGTCGCCATTGACGCCACAACCGCCTCCGTGCCACCACCACCGCTTCTACCACCTGCGGTCGGCGGCGCCTTCGCCATCTCTCCGCACCGCCTCTTTCTCACCTGCCCAACCTAAGTGCTAGTCGCACTTGTCACCGTCTGCCCACCGCCGCCGCCCGCGCCTCCTCCCATCCTGCCAGGGTGGCACCATCGCCGCCACCACCCCGCCGCCACCGCTGCCCCACTACTGTGCCGCCTTCCCTCCTCTAAACCTCGTGTTCCCTGTGAACTCTAAACCTAATCCCGCCACCAGCCCTAGGTGAACCCTCCTAGCCTCGGCGAACTCTAAACCTAATCCCATGCCCGCCGTCGTCGCTCGAGAAGAGCATGGAGCGGAGCTTGTGCCATCACCGTCGCTCGAGAAAAGCTTATGGCGGAGCTCGGTCACCGCCGCCCAATGTAAGCTTGTTTGTCGTTGTTGGGGTGCTCGCATCGCGCCGTCCATTCTTATATCTGAGCTCGGCGTGGTGGTAGCGCTGTAAGGCAATCATGCGTCTAGTCGCACCATAGACTTCATCTTAAAGTGCAGCTTCAGATTCCTTTTATTTTTCCACGCGCCAAACGAGTCCTTTTCTTCTTGCTTCACACTTGGTTCGATATGATCTCCGGTTCAATTGCAAAATTATGCACACGCACGTGCTTGGCTCGGCTCCATGTACAACTCACGCACAACACCATGTATCATTACCTGCACCCCAACCAATCTCTCCGTGCGCCAGCCTCCAAGTACACGCCATGGTGCATTATACGCGCTCCCATGCACTGCCTCAACTTGTATGTGCGTTGCTTCTTGGACAGCAGCATCGATTTTAGTTTTGAGCACTAAATCAATATGAAAATTTTCAAAAAGAAAATATTATGGATGTAGGACCTCTGCTTACATAGAGGACTTCTTAATACCTAATACATATTAAGAGTTCCAATGCTGGCAGGACATTAGTATTTGGGTATAATTTATCACGTACATATTGATGTAAAAGAATGTTAGCAAGTTTGTACGTCAATCTGCCATTGAGTTCCTAATAAATTGGCAGACAGCTGTGGCGAATTGGGAAGAACACAAGTCTGATGGATTCTATGCTTTGTAAACTGGTGCTCACTTGCCATCTGTAACATAGCCTAGTAGTGTGACACTTTAATTGTCTAGCTAATGACAATAATCGATTCTTGATTCCACCCAACCATGGGTTATTTGTATGGATTTTTTGCTATGATTTTCTGTAATTTGAATATGTGGCCAATGTGTTCTAAGCCAAGATTACTATACAAGCTAATGGATATGTTCTTTTCAGCTTATGGTTTATGACTTCCCTCAAACAAATAATTAGGACAGTTTCTTTACCGTCATTTTGAAGTAGCTTATCGGGATAGTTTTTTAGAAGCGATTTATCGGTTTTCGGTTTGTTCGCATTCGCACTATGACTAAAAGTTATAAGCCGTAGCTTAAAAGAATATACCTAATTAATTTCATATTCTAAGGGAAAAACCTAGTGCACACTTTTTGTATTTGACAATCCTACGGCTATGTGTGATTTTTTTGTACTACCACTAATCGCAATAGATGTTGCTCCTTTTTCTCTCCTTTTTTTTAGAATTTGAGTAATCCTACAGACAGTACTGATGCCTGATGGTATGATTTTCATGGTGGAGCTAACTACATATTTCCAGTTAGTGTTTAAGAACATGGCTGAACTGAGTGAATCGACGGATACGACTTCCATTGGAGTGAGCTATTTCTTACATGGTTATTGACAAGAGCTAAATTGTGCAATGAAAATACTTTGTATAGGGCCTCTGTTTGTTTTGAACTTTTTGAGCTCTGTAAGCATGAAGGCTGTATAGTCAGAATAGTAGCTATAGTCCGTTCTCTGTTAAATTGAAATATTGTTTTTTTTTTGTCAAAATGCAGAGTAGGTAGTAGATTAGTGAGACTAACTCTTAGTATCTGTTCTCTCTTTTTTATTTGTGAGGGAGAATATCTGTTCTTTATGTTGATTTGCAGCGATGTGCTGTTTGAATACGGCAAACAAGTGAAGAATTTGGGGGACGCTTTATTCGAGCTGCTTTCCGAGGCACTTGGGCTTAAAACGAGCTACTTGACAGATATAGAGTGCAACCAAGGACAGATTATACTGTGCCACTACTACCCTCCATGTCCTCAGCCTGAACTCGCCATTGGGACAAGCCGGCATTCAGATAATAGCTTCCTGACTTTACTTCTCCAGGACGATGTTGGCGGCCTTCAGATCATGCATCAGGACCGATGGGTTGACGTTACACCCACCCCTGGAGCGTTCATCGTGAACATTGGTGATCTCTTACAGGTATGTTCAGAATTCAGATCATCCAAACTTGAATTGAGCATAAGTGCGTGCCATGTTCGAAACAATTTGCCATGTTTGCTTCAAAGCTAATTGTTTCTTTCACATGTTCAGTTGATCTCCAATGACAGGCTCAGGAGTGTGGAGCATAGAGTGTTGGCGAAGAACGCTGAACCGAGAGTTTCAATTGCGTGTTTTTTCAGCACGCATTTCCATCCAGCTTCCACGAGGATATATGGTCCAATCAAAGAGCTACTGTCTGATGAGAACCCTCCTTTGTACAAGGAAACGCTCGTCAGAGATTACATCGCACATTTCTTCTCCATTGGGGTAGATGGCAAGGCCAAAACTGCTCTTGCTGATTTCCAGTTATGATATAAATACTGGAAGAATTATGTATGTGTTCTGTTAGTGTATATGGAGTATGGGCAATATCCATGTACTTGGAACTTGGAAGACTGGAGAAATGTGTATTGCCAAGAGGGAGTTATGTCTGCTTTGAACAATTATTTCAACATGTTGTATGCATCATATCTGTGAAATAAAGGATCGGTAATAACATGTCTACAAGCTAGCATTGTGATTTTACTATGCTCTTTGCTCTGATCTACTCAAATCACTGCAACTTGGTGCGCTTCTCAACTTATAATTGCATGTGTTACTTCCGATGATCAAAAACAAAGCTTTGTGGTAACTCCATTTCGAGGTCGTCGAATCACTCTGCAACTGAAATTCTTAGGTAGTTGCAGAAACTCGATTTTTCCCAAGCAACCGACTAGGAATTTCAGTTGTCGAGTGATTCAACGCCTCGAAATAAGATTGTCACAAGCTTCCTCCTGACTGTTGCCCAGCCCCCCACGGGAGAAGCGCAAGGAGAGCAGGAAAGAACGAGCAAAACACGAGAAACTTTTTCTTTTCCTTCGCTTCCGCGACTCATGCCATCCACGGCTTCTATTTGTTGTATTCTTCTCAAAACTCTCACTAAGCTTTACAGGATTTACATGCCTTTAAATAGGCCTCACACACATACGGTTACACCACCGCACGCACTCTCTACTGCTACACTTCTAACAACCACACCGCTCAGCCACCTGTTGAGCGCTCTCAGCCGTTTGCCCATGCGCTCCTGCGCCTGCCCATGCCGCTTCGCTCAGCCACCTGCTAACCGCTCGACCAACCCATGTCGACCGCCATGATGATCACCGCTCACCCATACCGGCGCTTAGTCGACCAAAGATGACCTCGCCACCCACGACCACCGTGGTCGACACCGCTACCAATCGCTACATGATGATCGACGACGACCACGCCACCGGCTTCATCCTCGCTTGTCTTCGACCACGGAGCCAGCGACTACGACGCTGGTCATTACAACAACCACACAACATGGTCGTAACTGACCACGCACAATGTAGTCGTAACGACCACGGCTTCTGGGACTACCGGCCTTCCGACCACGGCTGCTCGGCCACGGCTTCCCTTCGATCGCTTCACTGACCACACATGTCTTCGAGCACCGACCGTCTTACTGTAGCTTCGACCATGGCTTCGATCACGGCATCGACCAGACCTTCGACCATGGCTTCTACCAGGCTTCGACCATAACCAGTGCACACAACTATCGACTGTAGTAGCTACGACTACCGACCATCGACCACGGTAGTTACGACTACTGACCATCGACCACGGTAGCTCCAACTACTAACCATCGACCACGGTAGCTCCGACTACGGACCATCGACCACGATAGCTACAATTATCTACCATCGACCACGGTAGCTACGACTACCGACCATTGACCACGGTAGCTACGACTACCGACTATCTTTTGCCCCCATGACCTCCTCCCCAAGCACGCCGCCTTATCCTTGAGCCGCACAACAACCCCTCATCCTTGAGACACACCCCTCATCTTTGAGACACACGACAACCCCCTTATCGACCCCATCGCCGCCGTCACCAATGGCTTCACTGGCAGAGATATGGAGGTGAGCAGCTCTAGCAACATGGCGAAGCGGTGGGGCTAGTGGCTCTAGAGGTGCGGTAGGAGCAAAGGCTCGCACGCAGCCGCCGGTTCTATGGGAGAGAGGGAACGAGAGATGAAGGTGAGCAACTAGGGATAGTATGGTCTTTTGCCCTGTCTGTTATGTTGATTGTTGCCTTGACTAACAAAAGTGGCAAAAACAAAATAGACACAAAATTTTGAGTGGAAAAAACAAAATGTGCATATTCTTGATGGCATAACCAAAATTGCACATATTTTCAATGGCACAAACAAATTTTTCTGTTTAATAAATTAGTTTTAATTATAAAAGTTGAGATGCAAGACCCACATGTCATAGACTTATTAGAGCTTAAACTTGATTAACTGTGCCATTAGGTTGCCTCACAGGTGGACCCCACCTGGCAGAGAGAGAGAGAGAAGAGTAGAGCCGACATGGCCGAGCTCACTGGCAAGCTTGCTAGTGGCGAGGTGGGTGTGAAGAGGCGAGGATGACTAGAGAAATGGAAAGAGGGAAGCATAACAGAGGATGCTGAGGTGATGGCTTCGAAGGAGAAGTCCTGCAGGTCTCCGGCAATAGGGTTTGGCGGTGGTGTGGGGTAGGGCTACAGAGGAAAAGGCGAGAAAGCGAGGGAGGCAGAAAGTGACACACGTTACTAGGTTTATGGGAGTGGTTGTGACGTGAAGTAGTGCGCCTCGGGGACCAATGGTCACTGAGTGGTGGCGACGATAACTTCCACAGTGGCGCCATGGACAACGATGGTGATGATGGTGAAAACAATTCTCCCGAGCCAAGGATGAGCAATCGGCATGAGCGGCTTACCATGAGTACAACAATGATGTCGGCAACGTTAGAGAAGAACCAAGGTGGCGGACAAGGTGGGCGTGCATGGTGATGACGGGCTTCACGATGGGGGCGAAGGAGAGGCTACAATGAGGTGCAGATTACATTCCTTGCTAACCGGAGATGGTACAAGAACGACTAATCGAACAGGGGCTCACCGGACTATGAGGGAGAGCAAAAATGGCAACGACGATCGGAGTTGGAAGTGATGACCCAATCCTGGCAATAGATTGCAACAACATTGAAATTGAATGAGGACTTGAGCATGAGGGGCCAAGGCGAGCTTGTACATGGATACAAGCAAGGAAAGCTCATCGATGTCAATGGTGGCTTCAGCATGCTAACCGGCCGAGAACGACGCCATGTTCCCAGCTAACGAGAGCAACAAGCTCCAGCCCTAGAAAAATGAGGTGGGCGACGAGATAGAAAGAAGATGATGCACACGAAAGGCTTTTGTACCTGTGGAGTCGATGAGAGATTCTCGCGAGAAGCTTAGAGAACAGCAAGAAAAAGGGACGTGTTCTCATTGTCTCGCTTGTTAATGCTCCACAAGCGGAGGAAGATAAAAGGGGAGTATTAGAGAATGTTGGCGACGAGACGAGATAGCTGAGGTGGCCAGAGATGCTCACGTGGGCGGACGACTTGGTCTGAGCACCGGATTCAATTAGGGCAGACGACGGCGATGCAACATGGTGCTTACCCACGCAGGATTGGCGGAGGTGGGAGGTGATGAGCCGAGGTGGTAGCAATGACCATGACATGACCTCCGGTCCATTCGGTAGTGACGAAGGGCGATGACGGCCGAGTGGAGCTACGCAGTGTGGCTACTAAAGACGACTCTTGTTGCGTAGGCTCGAGTGTCACGAGTGAGAGAAATAGTGGCAAGAGGAATGGGTCACGCTAGGTTGGGATGGGAGCGAAGGAATAGTCCACGACGACTTTCGGCCCAAAGGAAGGGCGGGAGAGGAAAAGATTTTGAAATTATTTGAAACTTGAAATTTTGAGGAATTTTAAACATAGCAAATGGATTCCAAAAATTATGAAATGTTTTGTTGATATAGCTAAAGTCAGGTAGGACTTAGGAAAATTATTTTTAGGATTTTATCAGCTTTTAATTTTTCTCTCAAATTCATTTATTGTTTTCTTAAATTGAGAAAGGTTTTTAATAAATGGAAAAAATGTAGAGAGAAATTCTCATAGATTCATAACTTAATATTTTAAAGGTAAATAATTGGGGATTATAATATTGGACTATTACACTCTAATCCCCTTGCATAAAAACTTGGATTGCATAAAAACTTGGACCTGTAAAAATCCATCCTCTTCCTAACCCCTTTTGATTATTTGATGAAAGATAACATATACATTGGAACACTACATAGACTTGAATTTATCGACACTAACCGCCCCCTATAGATAAAATTTTCTCCTGCCGGCAACTTACTTTGTGTTCAACTTTATTCTCAGTCCCATTCCAATCATCATTTCTTAATCTCTTCTTATCAATTGGTATTCCCAATATTTCATGGCTATTTACCACTTTTGCAAGTAAATATCTTTTCGTACACCTCTATTCTTTCCCGAGCAGATCCTAGGCAGAAGACTTCACTTTTGTGAAAATTAATCTTCATCCCAGACATTTGCTCAAAAAAACCTATGAATTTCAAGTTTTTTTGCACTTTCCATATCATCCTACATAGAAACGATGGTATCATCTGCATATTGCAGTATGGCCAGCCCATCTTCTGCTAAACGAGGAACCAAGCCTTTAATCAAACCATGTTTCTGAGCTCTTTCAACCATTAAAGCTAAAAAATCCACTACCAGATCAAAATGCAGAGGAGACAAAGGATCTACCTGCCTAAGACCATTCTGAATTCTAAAAATAAGGACCACTTTACCATTTACTTTGACCCCCACATGACTAGGGCTGCAATCAGGTCGAATTCGGGCGGATATTGCTTATACCGTATCATAATCTGTATTTTGTTTCTCAGATTCGGAGTCGGATACGGTAAGACCGGATACGAATACAAATTCAGAGTATTCGGAGTTTTGGATATAGTACCGTCAAGACGGATATATAATGATTTCTTATCATAAATGGATAATATAGGCGAATAGCATGGACATACAAAAAGGAATATACATTGAACCATAATTACAACAAACATATACAACAATGCTCATGACTAAGCACAGAACACATCAAGGATCCATTCGTGATCACATTGCTTTGACATGGGCCACTTGCTGGTGTTGGGCATTGTTATGAAATGGGCAGCCTGCTGGTGCTAGGCACTTACCGGATATCCGGTCGGATATTATCCAAATAACCATTTATTGATGCTATTTGGTCATATAAAAGCCCTCTCGATTTCGCTACTGAATCCAATTCTAACTATCCAATACTGATACCGAATCCGACCGAATAACGAACTCCCTTCCCGAATGCGGTTCCAAACAGATTAGGTGCTGGGTCAGTCAGGAATTACCTGACCCATTTGCACCCCTACACATGACCCCTAAGACCACAACTACCTTCATGATCCAATCATTCCACATTGTTGGGAAACATTTCATTTGCAAAACTAGTTACAAGAAGGGCCATTTAACTTTATCATGTGCTTTTTCGAAGTCAACTTTAAATAGGACCTAGATATTTTTTTTTCTTCTTATTCAGTTCACACAAAGTTTCATGAAGCATTAAGATTCCTTCCATTATATACCTTCCTTTTATAAAAGTAGTTTGTGTGTGTTTAACCATAGGTCTAATAACTCTAATTAGCCTGTTTGTCAACACCTTGGTTATGATTTTGTAGCTTACATTCAAAAGACATCTGCACCTTATTTGCATCTTTACTTTTAGGAACAAGAGTATAATCACATAATTCAGCCTTGCAATATATAGTTTACCAGAATGGAAGTCATCAAGCAAATTTTTATGATCAAATTTGATCAAATCCCAATATTTTTAATAGAATTTAACCAACACCTGCAACGTAGCCAAATAACAGTCACACTAATAATCATAGCTTGGTTAAATCTTGCCACACCACCATCATTGATGTGGTAGTGTTGGCCAAAGTCACCATTTTCTGGCTCTAGGCTGACTTACCCTGTAGCGTGGCAGTATTATTTGGCATGGTCAAAAAGGTTATATTTATAAATAAGTTAGACAAAAGATTATTGATAAAATGAAAAGGTATCAAATAAGAAAAAATATTCCCCTATCTGTCTTTCTTTCTTTCTTATCTTTGTAAATCGAAAATCAGGCCTACAATCTATTTAGAGCATATCCTATTAAGGTAGGCTGGATAGATTATTTTAGACGTCTGGTGCTGCAGGGCGGGTCCCGGGATTTTAGGGGCCCGGGCGAAACTAGGAATAGAGGCCCTAGTATAAATATCTAAATATAAATATAAATATATATATATATATATATATATATATATATATATATATATATACACACACATGGCGAGCCAAGTAGCTCCGACTCAGGTTCGCGTCTTCGTATCATGATGAGTAATTAGTAACTTCAGTATGTTCATCAATTTCTAATCCACTGCACTATATACCTTCTCTATTCGGGATGCCCGCGAGCTCGGCCATTGTCGTGGTGCGATCAGGCACCATGGCAATCAAGGACAATCTCATGGTGGCGGTGGTTTCGGGGGAACTTATCGCAAGGTACGAGGAGTGCACACGCAGTCGCACTGTGGATGTTATTATGAATGATGAATCTTAGCTCACCGCTTTGTACTATCCGTGTCAAGATGTTGATCAACCCGGAGTGGCGTTACGCACGAGTCTAACCGCAATAACAATTCCATCACCAATGCCGTTGATATCTACCGCCTCAAGTAAGCCATCGTCAATTCGGCTTTTACATACGAGTGGTAGCATATCATAGACCTGCTAATTGAGTTTGTATCTTCTCGTGATGCGGCACTACTCAAGTTATGGTCATGAACAACGATCGCATTGTTAGAACTTTTGACATCGAAAATCGCCTCCTCGTCACCGCCTTTTTCCATGGTCGGTCAATGTGAGTATTCAAGATCTCGGAGTAGCTCAAGCAACTGTGCTCTTCAATTGTTCTTTGGTAACTCAAATCTCTCCGACATTGACAAATGCTTGATAACCGATTCACAATCTGGCAAGGTACATATTGGTGAACAAACAACAATACAAAATCTTGCTGTTGCCTTTCAAATTCTTCTGTAGCTATGTACATTAGAACAAGATGACTTAAGATTGCGCGTCTCGTAATGGTTTGAAGGAAATCGCGAGCCTGAAAGGCCACCTTGACTACTCGTTCTCGTCGGCGTGGCACCCCGACGGCCGCGTCCTCGCCACCGGGAACCAGGACAAGACGTGCCGGCTGTGGGACGTGCGCAACTTATCACAGTCGTTCGCGGTCCTCAAGGGGAGGATCGGCGCCGTCAGGGGGCTCAAGTACTCGCCGGACGGCCGGTTCCTGGCCGTGTCGGAGCCGGCGGATTTCGTCCACGTGCACGACGCCTCGGACGGGTACCGCGCAGCGCAGGAGATCGACCTCTTCGGGGAGATCGCCGGCGTGGCGTTCAGCCCGGACGACGCCGATGCGCTTTTCGTGGGCATCGCCGACCGGACGTACGGCAGCCTGCTCGAGTTCCGCAACTCATATACAAAAAAGGGGCCCCTGGGTTTTGGGGCCCAGCGGCCGCCCGCCGCCCCAGGGCCGGGCCTGGGTGCCTGCCGCATCGACCAAGCCAAACAAAGCCAAAACGCATCAGTCTCTCACTGCCTCACGCCACCAGTCCACCACCAAACACCTCGACGACGGCACCATGTCCGCTTCCTCTCCTGCCGCCGCCTCAGCCGCCTACGACCGCACGGCCGAGCTCCGCGCGCTGGACGCGACCTTGTCTGGCGTCCGCGGCCTCGTGGCCTCCGGCGCCACGAACCTACCCCGCATCTTCCGCGTCCATGACCCCGAACCGGAAGCACAACCTAACGGCCCCAGCCAAGAACCGTTGACCGCGACCATCCCGGTGATCGACCTCGGCGGCAACGACCGCAACGCCGTGGTGGAATCCGTCCGTCGGGCTGCGGTGGAGTGGGGGTTCTTCCAGGTGACGGGCCACGGGGTGCCCGAGGGGGCGATGGCCGCGGCGGTGGCGGCGGCGCGGGGTTCCACGAGGCGGACGGCGGGAGGGCAGCGACAAGGCGCGCCTCTACTCGCGGGAGCCCGGAAGGCGGTGAAGTACCACTGCAACTTCGACCTGTACCAGTCGCCGGTGGCCAACTGGCGCGACACGCTCTACCTCCGCATGGCACCCGACCCGCCGGCAGCCAGCGAGCTGCCGGAGAACTGCCGGTGAGTGCTCTGACTGTACTTCACCGTAATACTACTAGTAGTACTAGATTTTGCATGTAGCACTGCGCAATGACTTGTAGTGACGGGGTTGGATTAATTTGTTACTCAGTTCGTTCTATAATATAAATCTATTATAAAGATTAAAAATATAGTTATTATAATATTTCTATAGTATACTTCTAATTTAATACTGAAAAAATAAGTAAACAATTATAATAGTATATTATTTAATAGATATATATATATATATGGTTAATAGTATTAATTCTTTTTAAATTTAATAGCTTCTTAATTTGTATGTACCATAGACTTTGGACTTATATTATATTGCCACGGGTTAGGCGTGCGTAGTAAAATAAGCATGATGAGGTGCATGACCTCGTGATGTTTAGTACTAGTTCCTATAATTAAATTGTGTATGCTTTCAGAGTATCTTGCTGCCAATCTCCGAGAATCGGGTCTTTTGGCACTCTATGTATCTCTCTCTCTATATATACATATACATATATCAGAACCCATTACAAGCCGGGGGAAGCGCGCGCGAGCAGCCCTCCACGTCGTCCCGTCTTGGCACACATGTGCGTGTCGCCCAAAAACGTGCGGTCGAGGAGGTAATAACCTGTATTTTTCTCGAATTGCGACAGTCCCCGGTTCTCGAAAAGGTCCCCGGAATTTTTGACCCTCCGCTTTGCGTGATGGCCCGCGGTTTCGAAATTGCGCATGGGTCCGTTTTTACGTCATGTGTCCCCCACGGTTTTTTACGTCAGTCCTCGTTTTTTCAAAAACATTTACCTCTTGAAATACGCACATGCCCTTCGATTTTTTCAAGGAGGTAATAACCTGTTTTTTTCCGAAATTACGTACAGGTCCCTAGTTCTCGCAAAAAGGTCTCTGGATTTTTTTTGACCCCTCCGTTTTGCAGGATGGCCTCCCGCGGTTTTGGAAATTGCGCATGGGTCCCGTTATTTTTACGTACAGGTCCCCCGCGGTTTTTTTTACGTACATGTCCTCGTTTTTTTCAAAAAAACCTTTACCTCTTGCGGAAATACGCACATGCCCTTCGATTTTTTCAAAATAATTCATCGCGATTACGATGCCTGGCGCGGCGTGGCGCCGCGCCTACGAGGCTAGTATATAGAAAGAGAGGGGGAATACCTTTTTACACCGGGTGTAATACTTCCATCACTAATATATCACCTAAACAAACTTAAAATATTTTTTTATCACTTTAGGTATACTTGTATACTAATTATAAAATACTCCAATGTGAACCATATGAAAAAATTACATGGGAGACCATAGTTTTTAGCATATTTTGTAAATACCTTCATATACACATATAAAAAGGAGTATGTTTAAAAATTATATACCACATCTGAAAAATTGTTCATATCACCTAGATGGTCTTAAATACTAGTATACTACACGTACATACCCTCCGTTACGCGAGATACTCTCTACTTTGTGAGATACGACATAGGGTGTAATTGCACCCGAGAGTAGAAAAGAGGCTTCCTATATATATGTGCCCAGACTCCATGATTGAGATTTTCCCTGCATGATTAAGACTTTCCATTATGCTAAATCAATGACTTTCTTTCCAAATCGATGTCTTTTCAAATTAATAAATGTTATCGGGTTTGCCTGATATATTATATATCATTGCACTTGCACACATCTAAAAGCAGTCCAAAGACAAAGAAACTTGGTGGCCAGACACCATGGTGCCCCATTTCAGAGTAGAGGGAAGAAGGAGAACAGAGGTTTGAACCACACCCATGATCGAAACTACTGTAACATTGGGTGCTTATCTAGACTATAATTTACATACAAATATTGAACCATTTTTTAAGCGGATCAAACCTTGAGATAAGATCATCCAATGATTTACCTGATCTTTCACAGTAGTAATTCCCGAATAGATATGAGGAATACGAGATGCAATTCGTACTATAATAGATAATACTCTCAACCGCACGCACCATAACTCACAACCATGGGGATCTTTCGATCTAGTGAATAAATACCTACATCATAGTATGAACCCTTACACTAAGATAAAATTCTAGATTGAAATTCACAAGAACACATTTAGAAAGAGATAAACTCTAATGACCGAAGGCGCGCACACACATTTTAAGGTGCCGCTCATTTGGGCTGAAAAAAGTGGCTTATGGCTGAAATTTTGTTGCAGCTGGCTGAAATTGCACTGTAACTGATGGTTGTATATTTGGCGTAATTAAATTTAAAAAAATTAAAATAGAAAAAACATATTAGCCCATCATGGACAATGCAAACGAATACAGAAAAAAAGAATCGACAAAAAAGCTCAAAAAAAACCAAAAAGCTAGAAAAGACGAAATTTAGGAATAGTGAAAAATAAACCAGAAGCCTGAAGTTCAAACCGAAATGAGTGGGGCTTAATTGACATCTCCACCCTACGAAATACATGACACGTAACATGGCATATATAGCCAGCACACACGGCCTATGTCCTACATACGCACGCACACATAACCCTACCTTGACTTGAACCCAAACATGGCCAACACTAGTACACGACTCGTTGCGCGACACAAATAAAGAACCAGATCGGTTTTTACAGAGGGACTCGATTAAAGTGGCTCAAGCTAACGGACTTAAAATTAAACGTGACTTAATATGTTGATGCTCCATCTTTAATTTGGTGTGGCTCAATTTGCAGGTGCCCCCATCCTAAGTTACACAGAGAAAAGCAGAAACACACGCGTTGGAGGAACACACGCGCTGGACCGAAATTCTTCAACGAATGGAGTTGTAGATGCATGTAGTTATCTTCGACGTGACCTCCACGCCACTTTCCTCCTATTTTTCTGCACAAAGTCCCCAAGAAAATCTCCTGATATTTCTCTTCCACACGTAGCAAATTACGAGTGCAATCCAAGCACCTTTTCCTTGGCGTACAAAATAGAATATTCCAATTTAGAGGAAACCAAATCAAGCAGTAATCGGGCTCCTTTCTCTCTGTTAAACTGCGGACGTGACTATTGCTCTTCTAGTCGCAAGATAGTGCTAGTGCGCAACCATCTTCTCCCTTGTTATCGGCAGCCCGTTTCTCCACCTCCCCTACACCTGGCAACTCTTCATGACCGGCAACTCCGCGCGCCTCCCTCAGCCACCTTGGGACCACTTCTTGCGCATCCGGCACTACCATCGACGCCACGGCTACCCTCCATGCCGCCACCACTACTTCCACCACCTGTGGCCGATGGCGACCTCGCTGTCTCGCCACGCCGCCGCCTCTTTCCTACCCCACCACCGCCACCTCGCCGAACCTAAGTGCTAGTCACACTCGTCACTGTTGTCACCCACCGCCCTCCTCCTATCCCACGGCCGGTAGCACCATCGCCGCCTCACTGCCCCGCTGCCACTGTTGCCCCACTGCAAGACTGCCACTTCCCCCCTCCCTCTAAACCCTAGGTTCTCGGTGAACCCTTCCCTAACCCCAGTGAACCCTAAACCTAATCCTGCGCCTAGTCGCACAATAGACTTTACCTTAAACTGCAGCTTCAGATTCCTTTTATTTTTCCACGCGCCAAGCGAGTCCTTTTCTTCTCGCTTCACACTTGGCTCGATATGATCTCCTGGTTCAATTGCAAAATTATGCACACGTGCACACGCTTGGCTCGGCTCCATGTACAACTCACGAACAGCACCATGTATCATTACCTCGTGCACCCCAACCAATCTCTTCTGTGTGCTCGGCCTCCAAGTCCACGCGAACAGGTGCATTATACACGCTGCCATGCGCTGCCTCAACTTGTATGTTTGTTGCTTCTTGGACAGTATCGATTTTAGTTGGAGCACTAAATCAATATGGAAAATTTCAAAAACAACAAAAATTGTGGATGTAGGACCTCTGCTTAGATAGAGGACTTCTTAATACCTAATACATAATAAAAGTTCCAATGCTGACAGGACATTAGTATTTGAGTAAGTTTATCACATACATATTGATGTAAAAGAATGTTAGCAAGCTTGTACGTCAATCTGCCATTGAGTTCCTAATAAATTGACAGACAGCTGTGGCGAATTGGGAAGAACACAAATCTGATGGATTCCATGGTTTGTAAACTGGTGCTCACTCGCCAACTGTAACATAGCCTAGTAGTGTGGCATCTTATTTCTCTAGCTAATGACAATAATCGATTCTCGATTCCACCCAACCATAGGTTATTTGTGTAGATTTTCTACTATGATTTTCTGTGATTTGAATATGTGGCCAATGGGTTCTAAGCCAAGATTACTACACAATCAAATGGACTTGTTTTTTTTCAGTTTATAGCTTATGACTTCTCTTAAACAAATAAATGGGACAACTTCTTCGCCGTCGTTTTGAAGCGGCTTATTGGCTTACGGTTTGTTTGCACTCGCACTCGCACTATGACCAGAAGTTATAACTCGCATCCCAAAAGAACATGCCCAATTAATTTCACATTATAAAGGAAAAACCTAGTGCTCACTTTTTGTATTTGACAATCCTACGTCTATGTGTGATTTTTTTTCTGCTACCACTAACCGCAATTGATGTTGCTCCTTTTTCTCTCCTATTTTTTTAGAATTTGAGTAATCCTACAGACAGTATTGATGCCTGATGGTACCTATATATTTCCTGTTAGTGTTTAAGAACATGGCTGAACTGAGTGAATTGACAGATTCGACTTCCATTGGAGTGAGCTATTGCTTACATTGTTATTGACAAGAGCTAAATTGTGCAATGAAAATATTTTGTATAGGGCCTCTGTTTGTTTTGAACTTTTTGAGCTCTGTAAGCATGAAGGCTGTATAGTCAGAATAGTAGCTATAGTCCGTTCTCTGTTAAATTGAAATATTGTTTTTTTTTGTCAAAATGCAGAGTAGATAGTAGATTAGTGAGACTAATTCTTAGTATCTGTTCTCACTTTTTTATTTGTGAGGGAGAATATCTGTTCTTTATGTTGATTTGCAGCGATGTGCTGTTTGAATACGGCAAACAAGTGAAGAATTTGGGGGGCACTTTATTTGAGCTGCTTTCCGAGGCACTTGGGCTTAAACCGAGCTACTTAACAGATATAGAGTGCAATCAAGGACAGATTATACTGTGCCACTACTACCCTCCATGTCCTCAGCCTGAACTCGCCATTGGGACAAACCGGCATTCAGACAATTGCTTCCTGACTGTACTTCTCCAGGACGATATTGGCGGCCTTCAGATCATGCATCAGGACCGATGGGTTGACGTTACACCCACCCCTGGAGCGTTCATCGTGAACATTGGCGATCTCTTACAGGTATGTTCAGAATTCAGATCATCCAAACTTGAATTGAGCATAAGTGCGTGCCATGTTCGAAACAATTTGTCATGTTTGATTCAAAGCTAATTGTTTCTTTCACATGTTCAGTTGATCTCCAATGACAGGCTCAGGAGTGTGGAGCATAGAGTGTTGGCGAAGAACGCTGAACCGAGAGTTTCAATTGCATGTTTTTTCAGCACGCATTTCCATCCAGCTTCCACGAGGATGTATGGTCCAATCAAAGAGCTACTGTCTGATGAGAACCCTCCTTTGTACAAGGAAACGCTCGTCAGAGATTACATCGCACATTTCTACTCCATTGGGTTAGATGGCAAGGCCAAAACTGCTCTCGCTGATTTCCAGTTATAAGTACTGGAAGAATTATGTATGTGTTCTGCTAGTATATATGGAGTATGGGCAATATCCATGTACTTGGAACTTGGAAGACTGGAGGAATGTGTATTGCCAAGAGGGAGTTATGTCTGCTTGGAACAATTATTTCAACATGTTGTATGCATCATATCTGTGAAATAAAGGATCGGTAATAACATGTCTACAAGCTAGCATTGTGATTTTACTATGGTCTTTGCTCTGATCTACTCAAATCACTGCACCTTGGTGCGCTTCTCAACTTATAATTGCGTGGGTTACTTCCTGATGATCAGAAGACAAAAGCTTTGTGACAAACCCATTTCTGAGGCCATCGAATCACTCCGCAACTGAAATTCCTAGGTAGTTGTGGGAAAATTCAAGGACCTTAGAAGTGGGGTTTTCCCTACAGTTGCCTAAGAATTTCAGTTGCAGAGTGATTCAACGGCCTCAGAAATGGGGTTGTCACAAGCTTCCTTCTGACACCCGGTGGCTACTTACACTCAACCTCGTCATGGATCCATCAGAACAGCGATCGGGCTGCGAACGTAATGCTTGTCAGAGACCCAACGTAGGCTGCCCTCCGCCGTGCCGTTGGTGGCATTGCCACCTCTCCTGAACCTCACCTTGAACTCCCTCTTCTGGTACAGAAAGGCGAACTCCAGCCTGTTTGGCACCACCTCCACGGCGACACCATGCGGCGCGACAACCTCCGCGGTGTACACCGAGAACGTCTCCCCGACGTTGGTCACCGTGCGCCTCACCTCGGCCTCCGGCGCGGCCGGCGTGAGCGACACCATGAACGACGGGTAGTTGAGGTCCTTGCCGTCGATCTTCTTGAACAATATGCAGCTCACGTTCTGCATCGGCTGCGCGATGATCTCGTTGACGAAGCTGTCGTTGTACCCGAGGCCGCAGATGTACGGGATGTAGTCTAGTGCCGAGAGGTCGTACACGAGCCCCGGGTCCAGGGCCTTGGTCGGGTTCACGAGCCCGGCGCCCATATCGAAGTGGCTCGCCGGCCGGCCGGTCGTCTCGTCGGTGATCGGCGTGCCGTCCGGGTGAGTCACGTCAGCTGTTGTCATCATCGCCGACTTGATCGCGGCCGGTGACCACTCCGGGTGCGCTCTCTTCAGCACGGCGGCGATCCCAGCGAGGTGCGGCGTGGACATGGACGTGCCGCTGTGGATGCCGAAGGTCCGGGTGCGCGCGCTACTGTTGCCGCCAGATGGGGACCCCGGGACGGCCGCGACGATGTTCGTGCCGGGGCCGGTGATGTCAGGCTTCAGCACGCCGATGTTGGACATGTTGCAGGGGCCTCTTGAGGAGTACTCAGCGATGGCTGGCTGAGAGGACGGGTTCAGCACAACGCCGGCAAAGTGGAGGCTAGCGGTGGGGCTGATCGTTGAGTTGATGTACGCCTTGATCGTCTCGCCGTCGGCGTGGTGGACACGCGACGCGGCGATTGTGAATTTGTCCAGGGGCGTGGTCGAGCTGCCGCGCTTTACGCCGGACATGCTGATCATGCCCACGCCGCCGGCAGCGCGGACCATCTCGCCGCGCATGACGGGATCCTCGTTGCGGTCGCAGAGCACGATCTTGCCACGGACGTCAACAGCCTTTAGCGCGCCATCGGCGAACCGGCCGTCGACGTAGACGAGCAGCTTGTTCTTGACTCTCTTGTACCTCCTGATCGTCTCGCCGTAGAGCACCAGCCCGTTGCCGAGCTGGACCTTGGAGACGACGCGCCGGCCCATGGTGCTCGCGGCGACGGTGAGCACCCACGGCGCGCAGTTGGTGACGGTCCCGGTGTACGGGCCACCATTCCCAGCGCTCGCGCTCACAAAGACGCCGGACATGACGGCCGAGAAGCTCCCGACGGCGATGAGGTCCTTGTAGAACGGCTGCTGCTTGTCGTCCCCAGCCGAGATGGAGAGCACGTCGACGCCGTCCTGGTACGCGCCCTTCTCCGTGACGGTGAGCATCTGCGTTGACGAGCACTGGTCCCCAAGGCACACCTCGTAGAACGCCAGGTGCGCGCGCGGCGCCATGCCGGACGCCGTCCCGACGTTGCTGTTGTACAGATTGACGTCCCTCACGAACGCGCCCACGGCGGTGCTGGCCGTGTGTGCCGTGCTCCTGTGGCGCCGTCGACCGCCCGCCGATCAGCTTATTGTTGCACGGCGCGCCCCCAAATTCGCAGCGGCCTCGCCACTTTAACGGCGGCGCCGGCATGCCCTCGTCGCCGAACGACGCGTGCCGCGGGTCCACGCCGTTGTCGAGGAGGCCGACGATGACACCTTCCCCCATGGTGCGGGCCACGCTCCACATGCCCGTCCAGGGCGAGCTCACCCCTAGCAGCTCCGGCGTGTACGTCGTCGTGAGCCGGTACGTCTCGTCAGGGAAGGCGTCCACGCACCACGTGAGCCTCTTCATCGCCTCCACCTCCCGCGCCGTGAGCCGCGCGGCGAACCCGCTCACGACGTGCGCGTAGGAGTAGACGAGCCGCGGACCGGCCGCGGGCAGGGCGTCGTGGAGGAGCGCGTCGGTGGTGGTGTTGAGCACGGAGGCCAGCAGCGAGGCGTGCCACGCGAGCAGCCTCTCGCCACCCTCCTTGGGGCCATTGGCCCGGCAGACGACCACCAGGTACGTCGTCAGGGGGTCGCCGGTGGCCTCGTCTCCGTCGGCCGCAGCGGCCACGGGGGCGAGCAAGAAGAGCACGGTGGCGAGGAGGAGGAGGGGATGTGGGATCTGGGTGTGCATGGTGGCGGCGGCCAGGGGAGGGAAATGAAGCGAGAAGGTGAGGTGGTGTTGGTTTTTAATGGCGCGCTTAAGGCCATGAGCGTTTGGAGCTGGCCGATGAGCATGGGATCGAGTGGTTGGCTATATTTAGCGGAAGTGGGAACTTGCGGGGGCCAGTGAATGCGCCGTTTGGTAGCTGAACAGCCAGGCCATCGCGCTGGGCCGGGAATGCATGGATTTGGGCTCGGTGGAACAAGATGGGTTTACTTTCTTAGATGTAGTAATCAGCGGAAATGAAAAACCGCATGTACATGGACATGGCGGAGCCGTTCATCGTGCTTTCATATTCGTGCGTTTGTCGAAAAGCTGAGTGGGTTGGTGGGGGAATCTCAGTGTGGGTCTGCACAAAACCCTTTATTATCTCTCTCCTTTCTCACTCGGTCTCTCTCTCACCCGGGTCTCTCTCTTACTCGGGTCTCCCGGTCACCGATGACCTCATCGATGGTGTGAGAGAGGAAGCGGCTTCCGGGCGATGAGTAGCGGAGGTAATTGTGGGACTTAGATTTGCATCTGGACCCTCTCTATATCTGAGCTAGCCCTATGATCAATAGTTAGCTCACACAGTACAACATTGATCATATGAGTGAATAAATACAAAAATAGCTAACATTACATATACTATTGTAAACAAGCCTTATGGCCAGGTTCTTACATCATAGGGCGATTGGCCAGGATCATAACAAAGCTTTTAAGAAACTTCTCCCCAGTAGTGACCCCTCCCATCAAGCTTGACCTTACCCCGACACACACGAGTAGGCCCGAAGCTTAACGTTGGATTTGAGAATGGGAACCGTCCATGATGTAACTCAACACATGCGATTACACCCCCTCCAGCCTTGCACGAAGCTTAACCTACAATGTGTGGAGTCAGTAGTAGAACTCGGTAACTTATTGAGCTAAGCACTTCCCATAGAACATGTGGTTGTACGAGGGGGCTCAGTTTAATAGCATACAAAGTTAAATCCTTAATTAACTAGGGCGGTACTACCCAATTCTCTATCCACACAAAGGATTCACAAAGCTATCACAACACTTGCTCACAATACTTTTTAATTGCCCCAGTCTAAATCATTTCTTCACCAGTTGATTTTAGAGTGCAACCTATGCCATCAAAGATAACACACAGTGCATAGTTATTCACAAAGTAATTCCATATATCATTTGTCAGGTGTAATTTAATATTTCAAATTGATGTCAATAACCCAACATGGCTGAACAAGTCTAAATCAACCCACGTTGGTGCTTCAATATGACCAACTAATATAAGCCATCCTAGGGCAATAATGGATCATGGCATACAAATGAACAAAGTGGATAAACAACAACTAGAGTTCCTAACTATTCCTGGGTAAATAATTGTTGTATCAACATAGCAATGAATAATAATTTAGAATGCAAAGTAGTTTTCTAAAACTAGGTGCAATATGATAGGGGTAGCACAACTTGCCTTGCCAAGCAACACTGCTGCTCTTTAGTATTTGTCTTCATTTTCCTTCAAACTCCTTGGTCTCTCACTTCGTCGAATGATTTATATAATTAACGTCTAATGAGAGAGAAAACACAAATAAACACAAAATAGAACACCAACAAATTCCAAAAAATAAAAATTACTGGAAAGTAGGACTCGATTTTAGATGAATTTAGGAAGAAGAATAGGTCAATTGGAGTTCGTATGAGGGAGAATGGGCTTGCGTATGTTTAGTCCAGAGAGAAATTCGGCAAAATAAACAATGACAACTGGGATCCATAGAATATTGTAGAATCCTGGAGTTTTTGGAATTTCAAAAAAGGTGGAGAGGATGACAAGTGGGGTCATTGGTTTGTAGACCATATCCACTTGTAGGATTCGGTCCATAGTGAACTAGGTGCATGAGAGTAGGGACACTAACTTATGGGCCCCCAAGTAAGAGAAAGACAAAATTAAGGTTTGACATGTGTGGATGACATATGGGGTCATTGTGTCATTGGCTATGCTTTGGATATGGGCTTGAGTGTTGCTAACAAGTGGGCCAGGCTATCAGAGACACAAGAGAGAGAGTACAGAATGGGCCCATATGTAATAAAGATTGAGAGAGGAGATAACAGCCATGGCTCACGGGTGGATGACATCGACGGCGAGCGATGGCCGGTGAGGCTCAGGTGGTGACCAAAAACGGATTTGCATGACCCTAAGGAAAACCTAAGGAAAATATAGGCGGTGGTCTCGTAGGAAGGATGCATGGTAGTGGTGCTGGGCAACGGCGAGAGGGCGGACGAGATAGGGGCAAATGGCGGTGACGGTGGATAGGCCTCGGTTAGCAGCGTGAAGCACCCCCATGGAGAAAAGGCGATGCAGTAAATATGATGACGTGAATCTGGCAGCAAGTTTTGATGAAAGTTGCTAGCAGCGATGAAGAAATTAGTGGTGTGGCTATGGCTTACAGTGGTGGGGGATGGTAGGGTTCCTCCAGCGAAGAGAGAGAAAACACGAGATAGAACATAGGACGACAAAGCTAGATTTGCGGATGATTGCTGTGATTACTCGCTAGTGGTGGCGGAATCCAATGGAGAAGGCGTGTAGCTGGACTTGTTGAAGATTATCTCGATCCTAGCATCTGTAGCTCTTGTCTTCAATCTCTTGAGGGGTTTCGATGAGAAGAAAGCTAGGGAAGGTGGTGTTGTGGCTCGAATGGCACTGAGGTGAGCCGTGGTGGTGTATGGCGGACAGTGGGGAAGGAAAAGGCGCAAGCAACTGCAGAGGAAGAGAGAGGAAAGGGAGATGCTCAAAAGGCGGAGAGGGGTGGAGAGAACTCACCGGAGAAATCTTTGGAGGTGAAGGAGTTGTGAGGTTGTCCAGTGGCGAGAGCTATGTAGGGACCCCAGATTTTACTATCCGAAATTCTCTGTGATTTATTGCACTATTCTCTGGATCAGTAGATAGTGTTCACAGTTACAGAAAATGGATATCAAATGCATACCATGCGGAAGCATAAATAAAATAGTAAACTTACTCATGGGTCGATTAGACCGAAATCGATAATTGCGGCGGAAGAACGAAGCACTCGGTGGGACCTTGAGACATGCCCACAGCGACCAACCGGAGGTTCGCGACCTAACACTTGACATCTTCATCTTCTTTGTCATTGTGAGCAATAGTGTTCTTGAGGCATAGTGAATCAATCCCGATTCGGATTTGTTATGAGAGCGAGTGTGAGCACACTAACAACCGTGCTCCGCTAGCCAATACACATAATGCAATTAAATAGTATGCATGGCTAATCAAAGGAGAGGCTCGGGTTATTTTATTTGCCAGAAATTGCTCTTGGCATTATTTTTATTATTTAATCATGTTGTTATTAAGGCTGTCTAAAAATCCGAACGGCGAGTGTCATTATTTATTTAATTCATCGATTATACACTTTCCATTTCGCAACCCACCATTTCATTAATCCAGCCATGGATGTCTCATTCTCATATAATCCTAACTTCCCCATAATTTTATTCCTCCAATCTCAAATTTCACCAGAACCGTATAACCCCGATCTCAGATCCACCAATTACCAACTTGTTAACTACTCAACTTATTTATACTCCAATACAGCTACTGGAGATGAATATGTTCAGATTGCTTCTGTCAATGGTACAGTAGCATCAAGGTATGCAATTCATGTAAAACTGCTGATAATAGTAGAGGAGGTTGCTTGGTTGTCATCTTTATAGGATCAGCTTCTAGCACAGATACTTCTCTCTCAAAAATCGTGACATATCATGTTACTTCAATATTGTTGGTATCAGCTATGTTTTTAGGAGGTGCTTTGAATGGTTTTCTTTTATCCAGTTTACTTAGCACATATTAGAGAGGGATCATATTTTAGCATCTATGTTGTTATATATAGTGACAAAATTCATAAACAGTTTCATGACTGTACAAATATTGAAAAAAGGATGGGAGTTTCATCGAAATTACAATGTTTCATCGAAATTACAATTTCTATTACATGATCCAAAATATTCAATAATCGAATCGAGGTTACCAATTCCGTACATGGGTCTGAATACCCACCACCAATTCATAAATCCAATCTTAGGCTCAATATTCAATAATTTATTTAGCTCCTCATGCTAGTGAAAATCTGGTGTCCTTTATTTTGTATCCACCGACATCTGTTGTGTCATAAATTCTTAATACTCCAATCTTGTGATTCCTATTCATCAATTCTTCACCCTGTAATTTCTAATAATCTCCTAACATCAATACTTTTTATTCCACCAAAATCGTTCGTATTAGGACTTCCTAACACTCCAATCGTTTCGGTCATTGATCCCCAAAACCATAAATTGGCTCTTCCAATAATCCACCTTATTTTATGTTATCTATCTCTAATTAATTCACTAGTACACCTCCACCAAGAATATCAATGATCAAGTTTATACCCCAATTATCATATCTTCAAGTTTCCAAAAATTTAATTCATCCATCTAGTATTTGATCAAATCCTATTAATCTCATTATCACCAGCATCTCCCAAGAATTTATGTTAGTTAACAGTGTCGTAATCCAACAATTATCTTTACACTCCCTAATTCTCCAAGAATCATTTAAATCATCTACATAGCCTATATATTCATTTAGACTCCACCAATTTACTCCCAGAATCCACATTATCGTTTCCCTTTTATGATCGATACGAATCCACCATCAACTTTTATATTTTTACCATAACAACTATCTCCTTCTCTACATCTCTATTTATTCTTTTTGAACTTTTATTTGGTGATAAGTATTTATCATCATTTAAAAGTATAATACATGGAAAAATTTCCTGAGACTTAGCAGTTTGAACAAAAACATAATGTGTAAGAGAATGCAATAACAATAGCGATTCAGATCCCATCCACCGTTACATGGCATATGCACCATATGCTTAATCCTTCAGCGTTATAGCCGCTTAACTTATCACTGGGGCACACCCAGGGCAACTCAAATCAGGGCCTTGCATGCCCTCTATTTTTTCATTCCCACCCACAAAGTTTTTGAAATAGAACTATATCTGGTTAAGTTCTCATGTCCGCCCATGACCGTGGGCACGGCTATTCGAATAGTTTTGACTCTACAGAGTTTGTATACTTTCACCACAAGAGACAATCAACTCGTTACCCTACATGATTCCTTAGCCATGCGGTTGAGCAGACCGTCACAGTGACTTTTCAAAGTATCTAGTCCCTTTGCCATCTCACCTTATGGAAAGCGCCCACTGCGGTGGGTCCCATCTATGCACGGATGTTTCCCACGATTACTAGCGTTATTCTGCTCCACTCCCTCGGCCTAGCACGATTGGGAAACTTCACCCTCCACTCGGTGTCCCTTTAGGCATTCTCTTGCCCTTGCTTGTCCACTTTTATCCACTACCAGTGAGATGAGTCCGGGGTGTCGATAAATTTACTTAGCCAAGTTGTATTTTACAGACTTGTGGTTGCACTGTTTTACGTGGGAGGTCATGACAAGATTCAGTCCTTAGTGGTATCTGGGCGATTCTACCACACTTCATAATTTGTGCTTCCACTGCACCACACTAGCCCCCAAACCATCCGCCCAGATAGTCAAGCAAGCTTTTGGGAGTATAAAATAACCATAACGAACATATACCAGTCATTATCACCATGACTGCCCAACCAAATGTTCTCATGATTAAAAGTGATGCTTGAGGCACTTTGGTGCCCCTGAATATCTATGCAATACTAAGCATGGCATATAATTACGGACTTATTTTCGAAAGGTTAATATCGAAATTTTTGCTAGGGCGACAAAGTTCACATAATCAACTATTCAAAAGGGGGCGTAATATTAATCAAGACAAGCAATAGATATTATAACTAAATTCTTGAATTAAACATGTATTTGCTTATAAAATAACAGCATGCAATTTGATAATTTAAACAAAAGTAATTTACAGAAAATGTAGGTTCAACATGATCAAAGTATTGACTACTTTGGCGCGGTTTCTGCGGTCTTGAGCTCACACAATGCTTCTTCGGAGCTTCTGGTCTTTATCTTCACTTTGCTCTTGACCATGCTTGATCCCTCGATTCTTCAGAACTCCAATTTCTAATTACGCGCTAAATGACTGAATCCAAATAAAAACAAATAACTCAAAAGATCCAAATAATTCCGAATAATCGCGATTTGGTTTTATTATGGGTTAATAGGCGATCTGGGGCAAGGTCGGTGGTATAATACGATGACTCGATCTTTTATTAATAACTTCTTTTATTATTATTATTTGTTTGTATTTATCGAGGAAGTTCCATGAGTCGGGTTAAACCTACGAATCGACGCGTGTGTTTAGTTTATCCTTATTTAGTACTCATTTGCGACTATCAGTCATAATATTACATTATCCATCATATTATTTGTTGGCGAGGTTACTCCAATGTCCGATATTCCAAGGGCTTTATATTTCAATGCCTAATTACGATTTTTTTAATTAACAGTACTCTGAGAATCAACTATCTCTTATATTTTGTTCTTTTATCTAGCATCGGAAATAACTTAATCTTGGTTAGATTCTGTCTACATATGATCGAGCCTGCTACACACAACTTTATTTCACTACCACTGTTAACTATACATACCGTTGAGATTTATTTACTGGCGGCATTTTAAATATTAGGACATACATTTTTAACTACTATTAAGGGTAATCTTTTATCTTAAAGCCTTATTGTTAAAATTTTAATATAACCTCCCATTTATTTTCCTTAGTTGTAACTTGAATCTATTCTTAATTAAGATCCTTATTAACCTTGGACATTAAGCATAACCATCTTTTACTAATGCACTAATTGACAATTGGTCTTTTAATTCATTTATGCAAACCACATTAATTATTCATGTATGATAACTAATACAAATTTAAATATTATATAATCTCACTTACTCCCTAATAAATTTATCCACTTCTCTAAATTATTGTCAAATTTTTCTTAATTTTTACTAATTAAAATGGGTTACAAAAATTAAAACAAAATATAATGGAAAAAGTGTGCACACGGATCGAACCGGGACACGAGGGCAATGTGGCTAGCGTTGGTCGGGCTAATCAAGTGGGTGGAAGCTCTCGGCTGACATAGAAGGGGAACATATTTGAGAAGAGGTAACGTGGTGACGGTGCTCAAAGCAGTAAAGCGGCCGAGCGGGAGGAGCTTCTTGCCGCGGCGGCCGGAGAGGAAGTGGGGACACGAAAATGGGTTGCTCGGCGAAAGGATGCTAGGGGTGGCGGCGGCCGGCCGGGAGCGCGTCAGGGCGGCCACTGCTTGAGCGGCGGCGGAGGTGGTAATGGTGCGACAGGCGTGGTGGAGGAAGGAGGAATTGACCGGCGCATGAGTAGTAGGGGGTCGGTAGGAACTCACCCATAGCGACGGCTTGGCCGGGGAGGTACCGAGGTGAGTCGACGGCGGGAGCCTACGACGACGTGGAAAGACCCACGGCGCCGGCGACATACAGACGGCGAGGGCTTCGGCCGGCGGTCGGGAGATCTTCGGGGAGGCGTGGAGGTGCTCCAGGTGCATGGAATTGTATGACTTGATTTGGTTAAACACAAAATCCAATCAGAATTCTCGAATAAATATCAAAAACTCAAATAACACCAAAATGCAATAAAAAAGTTTTAAATTTTTCCTGTTCTCAAATATTACAAATTTTGGGATGTTACATTGGAGTCGTCCAAACTTGTTCTAGTTCACATTTGGAACACACACCGCCACGCTTGCTTTTTTTACCTTTATTGTCTTCTGTGTCGGGATTTTGCCGTATCATGCACATTGAATTCAAATAACTTGTCAGGAAAACCACGGAGCCCTGCATGGAAAAGTCGCTTGAATTATGGACTATGTTATTGTGCACTAGCCAAAGTTCTCCACGAGAGGAAAAGGAGTTGCATTCTTTCCTCTTATGGTATCCAACAGGATCGATAACCTATCCGGGTCAGTTTTTTCAAGACGATTCATAGGAGGTATGGATCGATGGTATCGCATCGCCTGTATGATTGCACGGGCCACCCCGTTCTCCACTTTGAAGATCCATTTATTACGAATGAAACTGTTCATTCTGCTAGTTTTTACAAACCCTGACCCAAAATCCTTAGGCCAACATAAAATCCATTTGAGCTATTTGTCAGCTTTGGATCGTGTAACTCATTGTAAGAAATTGAAAAATGCCATTCGTTCATTGAAAAGAGAGGCCCTATTCTTTTATGCTGCAACTGATAGTTTTTAGTTAATTATGGATAATAATTTTTATCTGTGTTTTTTAAGACGATAGTGGACGACGAAGACGCTAACGTGGACAATATACATGATTTTGAACTTGACCACCGTTTAAAG